>PVKZ01002931.1:0-174373 GCA_004027375.1 Macroglossus sobrinus
GGCAGAGCGCTGTGAAAGCAAGCTAACGGGTCCCGGGGAAGACAGCAGGGCACAGCCCCACGCGGACGCGTCACTAGTCACCAGACCCCGAAGCCAGGCCCACGCCCTCTCCCTCTCCAGGGTCCCAGGGGGCTCAGGCACCGCCCGGGAGCAGGGGCCCTCGGCCTGGCCCTGACGGGCGTCCAGGCTGACACACAGGGGTAGGCCGGGCGGCTGATAAGGGCCCAGAGACTTGGGAGAATCTAGAGAAGCCCCCAGGCCCTGATGTCACCGGAGACACACATCAGGACGTGGCCCCGGGGCGGGACTGGGTCTAACCCTGGACGGTCTAAACCCCCTCCAGCTGTTTCCCAGCGAGGGGCGTGTCGGAGGCCATAGAGGGCTGTTAGCTCAGAAATGCTCCCTGTGTCACCACAGACAGAGCCAGCAAGGCTGACCCGGGGATGGGGACGCGGGGAGCAAGCTCGGCAGCCGGGTGGGCCTCCGGCCGGCCGAGAGCCCGGTGTGGCCGTGTGGCCGGTGAGCCGACAGGAAGCCGGCACCTGAAGGTCACCGCCAGGGTGCGTCTCCCCTCCCTGCCCCCGGGGCTGTCGCTGCAGTCGGATGAGCCAGGGCCGTTCAGTGCATTCCGCTGAGGACCATCCAGCTGCCTGCCTCTCCCTCGGCGCTAGGCTGTGGCTTCCAGAATTGTCACTATGAAATATAAAATACGTCGGGCCTCAAGAGCTGCTTTTAATTAAATTGCCAAGCTCCCCATTGGGGGTGCTCTGCCAATTACGCTGCTCCCTTTCTCGTGTGAAATGAGCATTGTTCAGTGGGAAACGCCGTGAAATCCCGGACTCGGCGTCTGCCTGGCGGGTGTGGGCCCGGGAGCCCCTCGAGGCCCCGCCACGGCGATCCGGTGCCCACGGGGGCGCGGACAGGCGCCAGGCGTGGGGCGCGGGCGGCCCAAGGCGGGCTCCCCGATGCAGGCCTCCAGCCCTCGCCGCCAGGCGATGGACGGCGGGGAACCAGAGGGGGGACCTGCGGTTTATTTCGTGGTGTTGCTGACCTGAACGGAAGCGAAAAGATGGATAGGCTGTATGTGTGTGCACACATACGTGTGCATGTGCGTGCATCCCCTGGCGTGAAGACCTGTGTGACCGCAGGCGTCTACGACCGGCTCGCCCCGAGAGGCTGCTGGAGTGAGTGCAGCGCCTGCCGTGGGCACCGAGCTGCCGTCCTCAATCCGAAACGCCCCAAGGCTCAGAGCAAAGGCCTCGGCGAGTGCACGGAGGCCACGTGCCCGGGGGCTGCAGACGCTGCTGCCCTCCACGCGGCCTGCGGGTCCCCGGCAGCTCCGGGTCGCAGCCCGGCGGGTGTCTTGCCCGAGCTGGGAGCAGAACCTGAACCCCACGCGGGAGTGCGGATGGCAGCAGCCAGGATCGCCCTGGAGAACGGGCCTGGAGCCTCGCTGACTGTCCGGGCGAGTGACAGAGCTTGGCTGACCGCGACAGTGCAGGCTCAGCACGCAGACGGAGGGCCAGGCTCGCGCACGCCACTGGGGACGCCCGCCGTGTGGCCAAAGCTGGCTCATTCGGATGGCCACGTGGGGAAGCTCGAAACGTCTGCGCTACCCCACACTGGAGAGGAATTTCCACTCAAAGCTCTGTGCTGCTTCTGTAGATATGCTCGCTGCCTGGGCTGTGCCTGGAATTGACTAACCACTCACCTTCCCTTAGCTTTTTCTGTCAAAGCAACAGTGTAACTGCTTGTACCCCTAGCAACTCCCGCTTTGTGACACTTTGTAACTGCCGGTAACCCACAGCAACTCTGGCCCTTTGTGATGCAATGTTACTACCCACAACCATAGTAACTCTCACTGATTTGGAACAAATTAACCAATCAGCTCGTGCCCAGGAAGTTCTATATGAGGGTTGTTGCAGCTGACGACCCAGACCTTCAGAGCGCTAACTCCTCTGGGACGGCCTAATAAACCTGAGTTCTCTAACTCTCCCAGTGCTGCTTGGTTTCTCTTCCCTCTGAGTTTTGCAACTTTTCTGCAACAATATCAAGAAAAACATGGGTCCAATGGGAAAGGCAGACCCAATGGGAAGGGCAAAGGTACATAGAATAAAATGCCTTTATGGGCTAAGAGCAGATTTTTGCAAACAACATAAAAATGAGTGACTAAAGAGGGGAAAGTGGGTCTCGTTAGTCCAACTGGTCCCGGTCGCCAGCCCCTGGCCCCCCCGCTGCTGGTTTAAGATCTGCATGCACCTGCGTGCACGCAGCCGGGGAGGGACAGGACAAATGGACGAGCACGACTCCAGGGTTTGTCATGGCCCTGAACCACCTGCGGCCACAGGTTGGACACAGGTCACCATCTGCCTCGGAGAATTCCGTCCCCGTGAGCATGGGACTCTACACCGTGCCCCACACTTGGGGGTGGTGACATGCTACCACTTCCGGGCGGCCACATGTCACCACTTCCGGCGACCACATGCCACCGCTCCCAGGTGGCCCTCCTCCCCGCTGAGGCCCCTCCTGGCTGCCTCAGAAAAGGGGCCTTTACATTCACTGTGTTTCATCACGAGTTTCTGCATTTCAAATTTTATTCTCACGTGTGAAATTTAGAAAGCGAATTTCCCCTCAATTACATTTCATGTTAAAAGTTCTTTCCTTCTGATTTGCATCCCTGCTCATTGTAGAACGTGACGCACATAGAAATGAACCGAAAGACACAGTCACCTCCAATCCCGCCGTGGTGGACACGGTCACGTGCTTCCGCCGGTCCTTTTGGGGCACACGGGTCTCTACGTCCGAGCCCCCACGCGCACACGGGCTGGGGAGGTCCCCTGCAGGAATGCAGCAACTCTGGATTTGAAAGTGGGGGCTGTTGCCCGGCCGTTCGATGCTAATCGTTGCTGTGGGCTCCTTGGAGGCACAGGTGTCAGGGATCCCCAAGGTCCCCCCGGTCACCGCGAAGGCCACGTGATTTCCCCCCGGTCACCGTGAGGGCCACCGTTTCGTGTGGGCTCCGTGATGAGCTGACCCGACCGGACCACAGCAGTTAACATGCTTGTGTGGTTCGCACTGTGCTGGCCAAGAATAGAGAGAGTGGGCCCCCACCCCCGGCTCCCGCGAGCGGGTCAGATGCTCAAGCGGAAAGCACAGCCGTGTCCAGAGGTGTGCGTCCTCAGCTTCTATAAATACGTTTGACGGCCGTCGTTCTGCCCACAGGTGCTGGAGTCGGTCCTGGCAAACACGCCGTGATGTGCGTGCCCCGCATTTAATTACGTGAGAAACCGGCGGAAACAGTGTGGGCTCTCGCTGCAAAAGCTTTTAGTGAGACTTTCTCGGGGCCTGGAGTTCTGTGGGTTTTGTTTTTTATTTTTCCACACTTTTTTTTTTTTTCTCTCGAGAAGGGAAGAGTTGTTGACGTGTCCAAGTCCCGCACGCAGCCTTCGGTTGGGGCTGGGCACAGGCAAGCGCCCCGTGAGGCTGCTGGGGGGGTGGGTGGGGGGCAGGCTGGGCAGGGTGAGGGGGTGTCCCCCTCTGAGTGGGCCCCCACCCCGTATTTGCACGAGTCAGTGAACAGAATCAAAGGGCCATCTGAATTTATTCCGGGCAATTTCTCCTTTTGTTCTTCTTAATTCATGAGCATTAATATTCTTTAGTGAGGACTTTGCATTTTGATTTTATTATTTTCGAGGGTGCTCTGCTTCCCGCCTTCCCGCCGTGTCAAAGCGTGAGGGAACCCTAAGTCACAGAGTAGTCACACCATGTGCTAGCAGCTGTTCAGAGGGGGACGGGGCAGGGGCGGCGCACAGGGGACCCTCTTGGGAGGGGGCGCTGCTGTGGACACGGGTCCACGGACTGCCAGGCAGCGCAGTCCTTACATCTGTTTCACGCCCTGACTCGCCACCTGTCCCATCTGAGGCGGCCCTGAGGTGCGTGTGGCACGACTCAGCCTGTGACTATCTAAGCCAAAGAAACAAAGACAAGGGCTGCCTCAGAGGAGAGCTGGCAGGGAGGCCACGTGGACACGTCGCGACGGTCCCCGGGTCAGCCCGCCTGAGCCACCGCGCCGGGCGCCGCGTGGTGCCAGCGGTGGGTCCCACACCTGACTCCCACAGCTTCTGAGGTCAGTCCTGTTGTGACACCCATTGTCTGCATGAGGAACCGATACTGAGTCGAAAGCCACCCCCACGCCCACCTCCAGGTACTATCACCGCAAGGGCTAGGTTCCAGCATGAGGTCGAGGGGGACACACAGTCAGTCTGCAGCACAGAATATTCGTGAAGGTGGTGGCATCTGAAAGGGGCCTTGGGTTGCGATGCCAGCAGTGGCTAGGATGGGAAGGGCCACGTGCTCAGGGTTTGAGGCGCAGCTGGGAACACGAGGAGGTTTGCAGGAGGGCAGGTGAACCAAGCAAGACGGCAGGTGTGGGGCCCAGGCGGCCGAAGGCTTCTCCCTCCGCCATCAGCAGCACCACGGTCCCCCAGAGTCGGCCCGTGACCCCACACACAGGCCCTGACGCAGCCTGTGAACCTACCTACCACTTCGATCAGTGTTCATAATGTAAACTAGTTCATAAAAGTCTCCTTCAAGGGCCTGTCTATGGCCCCCCCTGGCTGGTGCAGAGTCGGGGGCCCAGGGGGGAGGCAGGGGAGCCTGGGGGATAAGGGAGGACTGGGAGGGAAGTGGCCGCTGGTTCCGGGCGCAGGACCAGGCGGGTGCAGGGGGCGAGGGCTGGAAACAGCTCTGGGGATAAGAAACTCTGTGTTCCGTTAAAACTCAGTTCTTTGAGTCTGACTTTTAAACACCAAGGGCTACGGGCCAGGGATGCGAGGGGGGCGATCATGTGACTCCGGGCCCCAGCAAGCCCTGGGGGACCCCACGACGGCCAGCTGGGGGCACTGAGGCACCGGGGCCCGGGATGCCGGCGCTCGGCCTTGTCTCCGAGCACCGCCAGCCTGCAGTGTGGGAGTCGGCGCTCCGCACAGCCGTCAGAAAGCGACACGATGGCGGGAGGAGCTGTTGGACACGCAGTATCCGCGGAATGTTGGACTGTAACTCGGCGTTTTCCTGTCAGATTAACATTGTACAATCGGAGCATCTGGAACGAGTAAACGTCGCATTTTCTGCCCTGAAATATCTAAACGCCATACACCAAGCCTTTCGGTTTTTGCATATAAAAGCCAGGAAACATGCTTGCATCTGACACGAAGGGCCACGTCAGTGCATCCATGCGTTTTGCACACAATTAATTCCAACGTTTAATTGTGCCCGGAAACTGGCTCAGCTGTAAACAAACAAGCCATCACGGAGACTGGACCAAATACTCGGCCGGTGGGCTGGCTGCTAAAGTAAATGATGACATCAGGGGAGGCCGGGGGCCCCACAGATGCTCAGCAGAAGGGGCGCCTGCTCCACGTCCTCACCGAGGTGGGGACTGCACACCAAAGAGTTCCCTCCAGCGTCCCAGCGTCCGTGCAGAGCGCCCGGCTGCCTCCCAGTCTCGTGGGCGAAGGGGCCCTTCTCCCCAGAAAGATGCGGGTGCGCGTGGGCGACCCGCACCCCAGCCCCTCGCTGCGTCTGCCAGCGCGGCACACTCTGCGTACACGGAATCGCGCGCCCCGTGGTCTGTGGAAGACCATTTTTCAGTGTCATTTTAACAGCTCCGTTAAAGACCTTTTTTATACTGCAACTTAAAATGCTATTTCTAGCGAGACACAGTGGGAAAGAGGCCCCATCATCGGAAGCCGTCATGGGGCCTCCCTGGGGTCTGGGAGATGGCCCTGTCACTGCTGCACCCCCGGCGTTCCAGCGCCCGTGTGGGGATGCGCACTGGCCACCTGTGCTCCTGTGCCCATGTGCCCAGGTGCCCAAGTGATGGTGCAGGGGTCCCCATCTCACTCGTCCACGGAGCTGTTATGATGTCCGCCAGTCAGGGGCAGTCAGGCATGGCTCGGGACATCCTAAGTGTGCATTTTCTAACAGCTGGCACACACCTTCACTTAGAGTACGCGTGTGTGTGTGCACACATGCACGCACACACGTGCATAGACGTGCATACACGTGCACATGTGCACACACACTCGTGTGCACACACTTTAATGCATTGCTCCCCCCATACAGGGACCCCGTACCCCTTGAAGTGCTGCCCGGCACAGGGCGTGTTACGTTGTTGTCACTTCAAAGACATTCCACCTCCTATACACAGGGTTTAAAGTGCAAGAAGGTCTAACCAGTCTTAGAAGCAAGGTCAGTCATATTTCCTGACGAGCTTACGATTTTCACTTGCTGTTACTTTTCATTAGAAATCTTGATTTTGTATATGTTTTGGTTATCTTTTTACTTTTTCAGGCCTTTCGAATTTCTCTGATGTATCAACCAACGCAATGATTAGCACTAATTACTCAATATATTTTCTATTCTCACAGTAGGAATTAAGATTAAAAAATTTCTCATGAAGGTACTTTTACACACAGTAAATTGATCATCCCCATGAGAACTTATTTGTATCTCTACTGGAAAAAAAAATTTTCAAGTTAACATGTAATTTTACCAAGTGGGGGACTTTTAACGAATCAACAGTGAGCTGAACTAACTGCGATCTGAGTTTTCGGGGGGCCTGTGCTCGTCTATGACACGAAATGCTACACAGACCTCTTCTTTGCCTTATCTCTGGGTCTGAATGCAGGTGACGGCGTGAGACCCCAGGGGCTTGCTTGGGCCGTCCTGCCTGGCGTAGGACAAACCGAGCAACCAAAGCCACCAACCCCCAAAACTCTTGTTGCTCACAGCCACCTGGGGCTTCAGGTACTTCTCACAGTGCTTGGTTGGTTGAAGGGGTCAAGCGAGCAGTTTGAAGACATTGTTCCATGTTGGGGTGGTGGGTGGCGGTGGGGGGGGGGCTAGCTGCTTCCTGGAACAAATGGGGGACATTAGGGGATTTTTTAAGAGAGAGTCCTCAGGAGATGTGACTGAATGGCAAGCAATGTCTCACAACAGACCACGCCACTTTCCAAGTTTCCATGCCACATTACGAAAACGCCCAGCTACGGGTTGCACTGGTATCATCTTGGGAAATAAAACCTACATAAATATACGTATATTTACAGTTTAGAAATCCGACCACACATTTGGCCATGAAGAAAACCTCAAATTAAAAAAATCTTGAGTTCGGACGGAATTCCTGAGCTGTAAATTATTAACCATCTTTAACTCCATGCCACCGAAGTCCAGAACTCTCTGTGGACGGTTAGAGCACTCTCTGGAGGCAGCTCACGGGAATCAAGGACTCTCAGGAAATAGTGAAACACGGGCGAATTTTAAGTGCGGGAGAAAGCCGAGCGTATCTGCATGTAGACGACGGAACCAGAGAGTAGGAATAAAAATTAGGAGACCCCAAAGCACGGAGGGGCGAGGACGACGCAAGAACAGTGTTGGATCCAGCCTGCTTCCCCCTGAGTCGGGCTGAGGAAGAGGGTCCGGGCGATGGGCCGGGGCAGGCGGGGCGGAGGGGGCTCGGTCCCGGGGTGACCCGGGTCAGAGGCCGGGGGGAGGGAGGGGAGGGCTCCCTGACGCGACGGTAAAAAGGGAAAGCAGTGCGTCTGGGCAGCAGCTCCGCGGGACGACGCGGGTCACAGGGCACAAGGTCGGGGACCGGGACCCGGGCCGGCGGGGGAGCGGAGGGCGCCCCGCCATCCCCGGGGAGCCCCCGCGGCGGGCGCACCCCGCCCAGCGCCGCGGCGGGTCCGGTCTCGGCGACCGCGCGGCCCGCGCGCCCCCGATGCGAGAGTTCGGCGCGGGGCGGGGCCACGGGCGTCTCCGCCCCCAGCGCGCGCGCGCGCGCGCGGGCCGCGCGGTGTCGTCATCGGGCCGCGCGGTGTCGTCATCAGCCCGCGACGCGCGGGCCGCGGGGGAGGGCGCGCGGGCGGCGCCTCAGCCGACGGGTCGGCGCCGAGGGCAGAGGGCGGGGAGAGGCGGAGAAGAGGGGGGCGGCGGGGTGGGGCGGCCGGCGGCGGCCGGAACATGGCGGACCAGATCCCGCTGCGCCCGGTGCGCGGCGCGGCCAACCGCAAACGCGCGGCCTACTACAGCGCGGCGGGGCGCGGGCCCGGCGCCGAGCGGCCCGGCAGGTAACGACGGCCCGCTCCGCCCCCCCAGGGGGGGCCGCCCGGGTGGGGTCCGCCTGGGTGGGGGTCTGCCCAGGTGGGATCCATCCAGGTGGGATCCGCCCAGGTGGGAATCTGCCCCTGTGGGATCCACCCAGGTGGGAATCTGCCCAGGTGGGAGTCGGCCCAGGTGGGAATCTGCCCAGGTGGGAGTCGGCCCAGGTGGGAATCTGCCCAGGTGGGGTCCGCCCAGGTGGGAATCTGCCCAGGTGGGAGTTGGCCCAGGTGGGAATCTGCCCAGGTGGGAGTCGGCCCAGGTGGGAATCTGCCCAGGTGGGGTCCGCCCAGGTGGGGTCCGCCCAGGTGGGGGTCGGCCCAGGTGGGATCCATCCAGGTGGGAGTCGGCTCAGGTGGGAGTCGGTTCAGATGGGGTCCGCCCAGGTAGGAATCTGCCCAGGTGGGATCCTCCCAGGCGGGGTCCGCCCCCACAGGCGGGCGGCGGGCCCGCAGAGCGTGCGCCCTCTGTGAAAGGCTTCGGGGCGCAGGGTCAGTGCCAGGCGGGGAGGCGCCCCCGGCTCTGCCCGCCATGCCCACTAAGAGGAGACTGCCCCCGGTTCAGGGGTGCAGCTCGCACGTGCGGCGCGCGAGACGTCCAGCCAGGATGCCTGGTGTCCGAAACGTGCGGTCCTGCGTGCGCGGTGGCCGGGGCGGGTGCGGCCTGCTTGGGGTTAGTGCGGACCTTCCGGAAAATCACTGAGTTTCCTAAGTGTGAGGAGCCAGTGAAGACACCTTTTACATATGTCTTCACAAAGTTTGTTCTTTGAGGAGAATGTTTGCTTTTAGTCATTGGAAGCGGAGATTCAGGCAGGTTCAACTGTTTACTGGGGCCACAGTTTAGGGGAGAATGATTTAAAACGGAAGTCGCATTTCCTGGTTGGCTTTAGCATTTAGCTTCTGTCTCACCCAAAGAGAAGAATATTCTGTAATTAGAAACAGAAACTTATAAAAAGGGGAAATAGTGCCTTTTGCAGTTACCGAAGTGTTCTTCCCGAGGAATCGTCGAGGCAGTGGACGTGCACAGCGGGGAGAGGCGGGTTCCCGGTGCAGCGGCTTCGGGACCGGGGCGCCAGGAGGCTCCGGTCCGCGGCGGTTGAAAGGCGTGAACCCCGCGCGGTCCGCTCACGAGCCGTTTGGTCCTGGGTGGCTTGCTGAAACTGAGCCCTAATTTCTTTGGCTGTTAATGGGGGCTAATACTGTTTCTTCCGGGGTCGTCGAAGGTTCCAGAAGCCCGTGCTTAGTGTTCGACAGGAAGGATTCTGCAGAAGTCCGGTTTCTCCTGCCGGCCTGTTGCTGCCTGGACGAGGAATGGCACTAGCAGGGACCAGACGGCCAGGCCTGGAGATGTGCTCCCTGGGCCCTGTGGGTTCCCTCAGTTTGCGTCTGTGGCTTTCTGCATTTATGTACGGCCCTGTTTGCTGGGCACTCGCTTAGGATGCTCTGAGGTTCCTCTTTGTTTCTGGTCATTTTCTTTGCTTGCGTCTGTTAGACATGAAGGTAGCCACTCCTGCTTTCTGTGTTAGCCTTCAGCCTATGTCCTTGAACTTCATTGTTGAATGAAGTGAGTATTTTGTTGAGCAGCGTTTTTCTGTTGTGTACTCCCTCATCTCTGCGTTCTGAATTTGCTGTTTAAGCCATTTACATTGAAGGTAATTATTGATACATTAGGGCTTAAGGGCACCGTTTTAGTGTTTTTCATTCTCATTCCTGTTTCTCATCTGCCTTTGGGTTAATGATTTTTTTTTTTTTTTGGTATCTCTAGTATTTTCAGTTTAGAGGTCTTTGTATAGTTTTTGTAGTGTTCGCTCTGGGTATTGCAATATACATGTCACGTACCATGGTGTGTCGGTATCAGTATTTTATCACGTGGATTGAAGTGTGGAAACTCACTTCCATTTCAGTCTGTTTACCCACCTTCTTCCCTCACTCTTTAAAATCATTTCTGAGCATCAGAGGGTGTTATACTTAGTTTAAATCATTGAACATGATTTGTAAAATGCATGATGATAAAGATAGTCTCTTGTATGTACCCACATTTTTGCTGTTATTCTTTCTTCCTTTCTGTTGTCTCGGGATTCTCTTTTTTCGTTTCTTTTATCTTAGAATGTCTTCATTTCCCTTTCATTCCAGAAGGATAGTTTTACTGGACGTTATTTTAATTTCATGGTGGTTTTGTGACTGAGGGTGTGGTCTGCATAGGCAAGAATTCCAAGGCCCTTGAAAGGAAAGTGTATTGTGCTGTTTTGGGGCAAAATGTTCTGAAATGTTGATCAGATCCTGTTCGTTAATGGTGCTGAGTCCGTCTTGCAGGTTTACTGTCTGGTTGTTCTAGCGGTTGTTGAGAGTTCGTTCTTGAATTCTCTAATTGTAATTGTGGGTTTGTCTCTCCTTTTGTCAGTTTTTGCATCACATGTTTTTCAGGTCTGTTTTTTGGTGCGTGCATATTTGGGATCGCTTTGTGTTCTTGATGGACTGATAATTTTATCATTATTTCCTTGTCTGTCTAGTAAATTTTTTGTTCTGAAGTTTACTTTTTCTGACTTTATTCTGATCACTCCTGCTTTCTTTTGATTGGTCACCTGGCATATAATTTTCCATCCTTTCACTTTTAACCTACTTATATTTGAAGTGAGTTTCTCATAGTTGGCTATGGTTGGTTTATATTTTTTATCCACTCTGCTAATCTCTGTCTTACGATTAATGTATGTAGAACATTTACGTGTAGTGTAATGGTCAGTAAGTTAAGGCTTATGCCTGCCATTTTACTTTTTGTTTTCTGTGTTTTTATGTATTTCCGCCCTGCCTTCTTGTGGATTTCTGGGACATTTTTTAATGGACATTTTCCATTTTGATTTATCTATGTTGTTTTTCAGTCTATTTCTTTGTGTCGGTATTATTTAATGGTATGTCTAGTTATCATACGTACATAACTCATCACAATATAGTGGTGTCAGTATTTCATCGGTTTGAGTAAAGGGTAGAATCTTTAACTTTTTACATCCTTTAATTTTATCTGTAGGTAATGTAATTTCTTGTAAAATCATATACATATTTCACATACATAAAAATACATAAATATTTTCCTTACAGTTAGAACCAAATATCAGACAGTATTACACTTTTTGCTTTATCTCTTAAACATAATTTATAAAAAGAGGAGAAGGAAAGCCTGTTGTATTGCCCCATAGTATTGCTATTTCTGTCCTTGTTTCCAGATGTCCCAGAATTCTGTATATTATTATTTCTGTTCTAACAGTTTCTTACTTATCCTAGTTAAGTTAGATCTGCTGGAAACACATTTTCTTTATTCAGTCCCTTCGTGGCTGAAGGGTCATTTCAGCAGCTACACCCCTTCGGGTTGACAGTGTATTTCAGCTCCTGGGAAAGCTCATGTCACTTTCTGGTCTTGGTGCTTGCTGATGAGCAACCTGGGGTCGTTTGAGTGTTCCTTCCTCCGTCAGTGAGATGCCCTTTCTCACTGCTTTCGAGCTTGCTTCTTCGTCGTCAGTTTTCAGTAGTTTGATTGTTATGGGTCTTGACGTGCTTGCTTTGCGTTCGTTCTGTCGGGGTTACTTAGCCTGTCGCATCTACGGCGACGTGCCGCACGGCCGTGTTTCCGTCAGTGGCGGACCCCGTGAAGGGCGATGGCTGCACATGATCAAGATGGAGATGAAAAGTCCCTGGAGCCTCGTGACGTCCTCGCCCTCTCAGCATCGAAGCTCAGTGGCTGCACAGATACGTGCCACTGGGTCACAGTGGTCGGGTGGCCAGGCCCGCCTCTTCTGGAGGGCGTCACTCACACTGCAGCCGGGCACGTTGGCATCTAGGCTGCCCCCAAGTCTGCTGCCCTGTGTGGGGCCGTGCTCAGTCCTGTCGTGTTGGGGTAAAGTCCCCTTCCTGTCGGGCTGCCCCTCCTGGGCCTCTCGTGGGAAGGGAGCCTTGTGCCTCAGGCTGCGCCCACCGCCCACCCTCCTCTCCCAGTCTCTGCGCCCCCTCTAGTTTTCTTTTATTGTGGTAAAATGCACATAACAAAACCCACCATTTTAAGTGTACTTCTGAGTTAACGTGTAATAAGTCGCAAATTTCATACTTTGAAACTGTGAATAAGCTTTATAAAAAATGATGATTTTTTTTCTAGTTTCTATAATTGGGAAAAATATTTATTATGCTAAATATTAGAATACAGCTAAAAAGTCAAAACTAGAAGTTAGTATAGTCTGATAGTTTCAGAAACAGGTTTACATCACGAGGCCCTTTTCTCTGCGTTGGCGGTTAAAAGCTGACCGGTGGTTAGCGCACCAGCGCAGACACGGGCTGTGCTTTGTGAATTCTGAGCGCCACTTTCCTCCACCACGTGAAACTCACTTGTGCTCGTCACACGCAAGGGTCTGCAGTAACATAATTTCAAGGCTCTCAGGTTTTTCTTGAAGCGAAATGATTTTGTTTCATTATAATCACCAGTTTAGGACACAATGTGTTTAAAACATAATGTTGGTAAATTGTTACAACTTACCTACACATTTTTATCATTGGGTTTTTATTTTATGACGATTTCCAGGGGAAGAATTAGATGTGTTTTGAATAAGGTTTAATGTCAAAAAAAAAATCAATATTACACTGCTTTCTTTATTATAATGGATGATGATTTTCCTGTGTGTTTTTTTTTTTTCTAAATATGTTATTAGGTAAATGAAGTGCTGTGAATCACAAATAGTTTTTAATAGTTCCCTAGGAATGCAATTGCTTGTTAAGGTCATTTTCTGTACAGCCGTGCAAGGCCTCAGTTTCTTTCGCATGATGAGCCTGTGCGTACATTAAGTAGTTGTTAATTTGATGTTTTTCTTTGCCTTTTAAATAGTGCCTGTGTCATTCAAATTATCTTCCAAGTTTGATAGAAGAAGGCCACTGGACGTATTACTTATTATTTCCTTTATCGACGTCTGGTAGTACTTTTTTCTTCCTTGCAGCATGGCTTTTGGCCCTGCCTGGAGGTATTTGCAGTCTTATAACAGTTAAACTTTAGTGTTTAAAGAGACTCGTGATAGGAACAGATGGCTGTTGTCTGATTATCTCTAACGTATTTCTTGCTAGAGGCAAGACAAATTTTTTTAATGCTCGTTTTCTTATTCAGAGTGTCTATACACAATTTTCTTTAAATCTTAAAAATTTTTCTAACTGTGATAACGATGTAAAAATATTTTATTAGCTGTAAAGATGAAACTTTCTTGGCTGGGATGGCTCGCCGTTGAAAAGCCTTTCTAGACTACGCACCGACTCTTAAGGCAGCGTTTATCAAAGCGCCCGGCCCAGGATTTTGTGGGCCCAGGGACCTCCTTAAGGTCTGTAGAGTTACCTTTCGGGGGGACCTGTAGTCCCCTCAGGCTGGCGGCACTGCGCAGTCCTGCGGGAGTAGCGCTGTCTGGCCCGGTTCTCCACAGCTGGCTGCTGAGCGCGGGATGGAGCTGCTGATCGTGAATACGATGGTGCTAGGCAACTGTCCGTGCCGCCTGGCCCGCTTGCCTTTGAATTCTGGGTTGGCCTTAGGTATATTTTATTATGTAATTTATCATGTCAAGAAACTGGTGTCTGGGTTTCTTACAGAACATCTTAGAAGGGAGTGAGTAGCGCCGAGGTGACGGCGTGCGCAGTGTCGGGGCCGGCCGGACGCCGGCGCGGCCCTCGCGCAGCTGTCCCATCACCTGCGGGGCGGACGCGAGGCCGGGGCCTGGGGCCCTCCGTGTACTGTTGTTGCTGTTGGGGACTCGGCAGTGGCGTTCAGCTCAGAGCCGCATGTGATGGAGGAAACACGCGTTTTTTTAAAGCACTTTCCTGCTTTATTAACGTGCAGGCCAAGGGGGACGTGTTTATCTCTCTTGAAGAAGCCATGAGCAGTAGACGTATTTTAAATGTTTTTACTCCCTTTAGTATCAGTTAACGTCTCAGAAATGTTCCCCATCAAAATGGAATCAATAAGGCTGTTAGATGCTAAGATAAAAACGTGCGTTTAAGCCAGTTATTATATTGATCTACTTTTACTGGGATACATGTAAATTATGCACCTTCTAGAACTTGTTTTGTTGAAAATTCCTCATTTTCTTTAAACCTTTGGCAGCAGTTAAGATGGCTGTCTTCATTTCTCCGGTGGCAGTCCCCTTGGGTTTGGTATCATCCGTTCTGTCGTCTTTGTTCACATTGTTTTTACTCGTTTAAAAAATATGTTTCCAGAATTATACTTAATTGCTGGAAACGTTGATTTTTCTTGAGTGACAAACCAATTAAGTGTGTATGACACCAGGCAACAAAGACACTTAAGATTTTCTGCTTAGCCTGTCTCTGAAAAAATCCATTATTCATCGTCTTATTGTTTTTAAATACTGAGGTAGAATCTTCAGTACAATAGGAAAATTGCTTTGGAAGTGGCGTGAATTGCCTGCCGGTTCAGAGGCCGCCCGCTCCAGTCGGGGCGCTGAACGCGGGGTCCCTCCCGCCCTTTCCCCCTCCGGCTCATTGTGCCGCTTCTCTGGCGCCAGAGTTGATAGGATTGTGTGACTTTTGCTAAAACGTAACAGTCCCTGCAAGAATTTAGTGAACGAGCCTGAAACTCTCATTTTGCAGGCTGTATTATACTTAAGTGGTATTTTGAATTTTAATTGCATTTTATATACTCAGTTTCTAGTTGACTGTTTTAAAGAAAGGGAGTTATACAGAGAGTAAGAAAAAGGAATTAAGAGGAGACATTAGTTCTGCTTTATGCCCGTTCACAGATCAGAGAGTTTTTTGCCTAAGTCATCGAAAATGGTTTGTCGCTGTCCGTGGGGCAGTCGCGTGGTGGTGTGGACGGGATTGGAGTCGTTCGTGGGATGGTACGGAGAGGCCTCAGAGTGGCGTTCTGTCTGGAGGATCAGGCGTTAAAGCAGAGGAGTGACATAAGTCCCCGCTGCTTCCTCTAACGTACTTATTGTCACCAGAAGGTCTTGTCTTCCACGTCATCATTTTTGGTGACGTGATGGTACTTAGTCATGTGTCTCACCACACCTGACCGTTGCTGTTAAAGTTTCCCGTGCTTCTGGGGGTGCATGTTTAAGCGGCACAGCACGGGGGCGGTCCCCTTCGTAGACTTTGCACGGGACAGTCAGGATCTGTGGGGAGAGTTTGCGTCCGCCACCGAGGAGAGGAGAGGCCTGTGCTGCGTCTTCACACGCCCCCTCTGCCCCTCGCAGGTCCCTGCTGGAGGATGAGAGCGCCCGTCTGGACGAGATGCCGCTGATGATGTCGGAGGAGGGCTGCGAGGACGACGGTGGCGACTACCACACGCTGCCCCGCGCCAGGCCCGCGCGGAGGGGCCGGCGGCCGGAGCGGGCCCTCTGCGGGGGGTGGCAGGCCCTCTGCGCCAGGTTGGTGACCAGGTGCCTGATTCCTGTGTGCGAGGGCGCGAGGAAGGGACTGATAGCTCAGCCCCGACAGCTTTCTGTGCCAGGCCAAGGAAGACGCCCCTCGGCGCCCTGGCGGGGACGCCGGCCCCCGCCGGGCGGCGCTGATTCGACGGGGATGGGGAGTCTCAGCTCCACCTCGATCACCCGGCGTTACAGTCTCCCAGGAGTGCCGGTCGCTGGTGCCGGCGAGGTGGGGACCGCCGACCGAGCTAACGTGCGAGGCTCCGTATGGGTGTCACCTTCGTGTGCTCCTGATGTTGGTCATTTGTCTCTCTCCCTTTTTTCCATTAATTTTGATAGGAGATCGTAGTTTTGGTTTTTTTTAAAGCCAAGCTTTTGGTGGTGTCTTCACTTTTGAAATTTTAAACTTTTATTTTGAAATAAATTTAGACTTGAATAAATTCACTTTTTATCTCGAAGTGAGTTCGGGCTTACAGAAACGCGCGGGGGCTGCCGGAGAACTCCCTGCTGCTGCCTGCTCTGCCGCACTCGTCATCCTCTGTACACCTGGTGGCTCTGCGAGTCGTGTCAGACCAGGTCGCCCACTTCGTTCCTCTCAACACCCTGATCTTCAGTGCGTCTCTGAGGAAAAGGGTGTTTTCCTACGTAACTGTCGCACGCTTAGCAAACTCAGGACATTTACTCCGACAGTCTCTCATGTCTGCTTCTGGCCCGTGTTCCAGTGTGGCGGCCGCTCCCCGAGGGCGCCTGGGCGTGGGGATGTGGCTCGCGGGACCGTGCCGGTGCCAGCGGCTGCTCCGTCGGACAGCCTGTCGCAGCTAGCACCGTAGGGTTGCAGACGTGTGCAAGTGACAGCGGGAGGCAGGACAGTGACTGCGGAGCGCCCCGTGTGCGTCTCCTTGGCCTACATCGTGCGCCAAGCGGTCTGTGCTTTTCCAGCTGAGGACACAGGCTGGGCCTGGGACCCCGGCCTGGGGAACATGACCTTGAAGTCCGCACATGACCTTGCAGTCCGCGTTTCTTGGCCGAACCTTGCCGCGTGCTCACACGCGGTCCGTTATTTTTGTCGTCTGCTGAGTGGCTGCTGTGCCACGTACAAGGCCAGCGATAAGCAGGGGTGGGAGCGTGCAGAAGCCGGCCCTGGGCTCCGGGGTCGCCGCGGTGACCCTGGCGAACGCGCTACGTGGGCCGTTCGCCTCGCGGGCCTCGGGGTCCTCCCCTGTCGAGCGTGCAGGTGGCCGTGCAGATCGTGTGGCTGCGGGTGTCGAGACGGACGAACCTCGGCTTCGGGAAGGGTGCGCATGTGACTGGCGTGGCGTGGCGTGACGGTGACGCCGGCTGCACTGGAGCCCTGCGGTCGTGCGGGGAGAGTGGCCCGTAGAGCTGTCGCTGGGAGCAGGGGGCGCTCCCGAGCTCGGGGCGGTGGGGGTCCCGGTACCGGAAGAGTCGCATTCGGGAGAGGAAGAGTGATCACATCGGGGCGGGGGCACCGAAGCAGCGGCGGGCGTAGCGAGTGCCCGGCGGCAGAGTGACCGTTTCTCAGCGTGCGACGTGCTGGCTGCTGCAGGGTGCGCGGTGCTCTGTTCTTGGCAGGACGAGGGCCTAAACGGACGGGAACCTCCCCGAGGCTCAGGAGTCCAGACACAGCCACACGCGTCCCCGGCACCTTAGGTCACATTCGCATCGCTGTGACGACCTTGTTAAGAGCCCCCTACAGATGCACGTTACGTACGCGCTCGGTGTCTGGTCCACGCGGGAGCAGTCGTTATGGGTATGAATATGTGGAATTAATTTGAAAACCGAGAAAGCACACGGTTTGTGCCTTCTGTGCTCTGCAGTTGCTGTGACTGGCTGGTAAATGTCTGTCAGAGGAAGAGAGAGCTGAGAGCCCGCACCGTGTGGCTCGGGCATCCCGAGAAGTGCGAAGAAAAGCATCCGAGAAATATCATCAGAAATCAAAAATACAACGTGTTCACCTTTATACCCGGGGTAAGACTATTCCGAAGCAGTCGCATGTCAGAGATTGCTTCCTTCCTTTGTTGTCATTGTCTTTTTTTAGTTCTTAAATTTTTTCCCTTGTTAATGATGTCACTTCTCACTTCCAAATCAGTGTCCTTTTTGCTTTTGAACCATTTCTGTTTCAAATTATTGATAAATCCATATACATTTTTATTGGATATATCATAGTGTTCAACTGAAGAAAACTCTGATTATTGTCTTCAGTTCTAGATAAAAATCATATTGTGGAAATAATCAAGTCAAATTATTAGAAAATAAGTCATAAATTTTATTTGCCTGGAAATCTGTGTGGAATGCATCATGAAAGAAACTCCTAAAGCTTGCCAAGGAACTTCATCATTAAAGTAAAATGCTTTCTTTTCTATACAAATGTGAGTCAGTAACAAAATGTCTGTTAGGATTTCTAGCTATCTTTTTTACTTCGCATTATAAATTTCACACCTGTTGTTATTTCATGAGTTATCTTCAATTAGGTATTATCGTTATTTTAATTCTGAATTTTAAACATTTTATTATTTTTTGGTGCTAGTGATATTTCTGGCTTAAATTACAAAACTGAGTGCACGTGTATTCAGAATAGTTGAGTAAGATTTGCTTTTTGTGCGTCTTTCCCTATTCCGATAACCGACCTATCTTTCTGAGGCAAGAGGAATCTGATACTGGCTATATTTTTTTATCGAACTTACTGCCATGCTCTAGGTATTGGCTCTTATGCTGTTTTGCAAGAAGATCTCTCGATTCTGAGACGCAGGGGCTGCCTTGTCTTTCATATTTTCACTGGCTCTGCAGAGAGAGCATCGATTACCTCCCACTGCCCGTTGCAGCCACCAGGAGTTGGCAGGTGCTTCGTATGTGCTGTGACCCTTTATTAAAACAAATCCGACAGCTTCGATTAAAAAGCTGGTCTTTCGTGAGGACAATAGAATGTAAACTGTCTTTTAGGCAGATAAATATTCTTATCTTTATTGACCGGTTACTCTTTTCTCTCTGGTTTAAATTATTAAATACTCACAGATTGGCTAAGCATTGTACATGTCCCTAAAGGTCACCAGGTCCGTGCGGCAGACAATGGAGTATTGATCACACTGCTTCAGAGCCGGCTCGCGGCTTAACTGTGATCAGCAAATCCACCCGGCCCGCGAGGCCGAGAGCACCTGTTGGTGCGTCAGGGCGGCTGCTGCCGTGCGGATGGCTTTCTCCTCGGATCGGCTCCTAAATTAGGCTTTTCATCTAAAGTGTAGTATTTTAGAAACATGTGGTAATTGCACAGTAGGAATTCTATGCCATTTTTAGCATGAATGGCAATTTCTGAATTGCTAATAGATATAATTTATGCTCACGGAGATTTTAAAGAAATCACGGAGGAGAAAGAGAGCTTTCTCTCCTGCTGAGATTATTTATGAAATGATTCAAAACGTTTTCAGAGAGCAAGGGCCCAACTATGAACATACCTGTGTCTCAGCGTGGCCCATTCTCAGTCGCACACGACTGTACGGGATGCGGCAGCTCCCTTGTACAGAAACGGCGGTTCCGGGCGCTGTTATCAACAGCGAGTTCCTAAGCCATCGCTCTGCTGTTGAAGTCACCGCGCCTTCCGAGTTGCAGAAACATGGCATCCAAGGAGACGTGGGCTCGCAGGTTGCAAGTTTGTGAGGTTTGGTGGTGATCGTACAGTGCTGTGTGATGAATTATTCTCATCTAGAAATATAACTTCTGTTGCATTTCGATTTTCGGTTTCAATTGAATTAAGTCGATTCATTTTAATTCCGTTTCTTAAAGCTCAGTTTGAGAATTTGTAGATAGAAATCTATTAGTATAGTAGGTCTTGAGTTTCTTCCTTAAAAATCATTCTATTTGAATTAAAAAACAAAGAAGTTGCAGAAGTTGAATTCCTAAAACTTTGCTGAATGATATTTATTTTATATTTGAAAATATTTTTGAGGGTCAGCTACCAAGGGACTGTAAAGAATACGTGGGTAGCTGTCTTCTGACATCTACATGTGCGGTTTACGTATCTTTATATCTGATCATCGCTTACACTTTAAGGAAAGTACATACTCGTGATGAGGGCACTTTCAGAGGGAGGTAAGACACGTGTGACCGTTTTGCTTGTTTCTCAGTCATCGTAAAGCTGCCCAGACATCTGCATTCAGAACACACGGCCATCACGTTTTCTTTCTTACCATTTCGTAGATACAAGGTTAACATGGCTTTTCCGTTACGAGACTTTCTGAGCTGCTATCAGAAGACGCGTGCGCGCGCGTGTGTGTGTGCGTGCGCGTGCGCGTGTGCGTGCTTACCGGCTGGGGGCTTTGCTGCCTTATTTGCTCAGATGTGCGTACGATAGAATAGACAATGAGTGTGGGAACTGGAAAAATCACATACAAGACAATCAAAAGCTTCTAGAAGACACTTCTAATGTAGTTGAACATGCTGTCTTTTTTTCCTTTTTAGGTTTTATACGAACAATTCAAGTTTTTCTTGAACCTCTATTTCCTGGTCGTCTCCTGCTCACAGTTCGTACCAGCGTTGAAAATCGGCTACCTCTACACCTACTGGGCTCCTCTGGTAAAAGAAACGACTTTTGAAATTAAATATTTAGAGTAGTTTTAAGACTTGAAGTGGTTAATAGACAAATTGACCAGATTCCTAAAATGCGGTGTCGTTGCTCTGTATCATTGAACTTTTGTTCAAGGAGTTGACAGGTTCTGTCGCGTAAGCCCCTCGCAGCCACGCCCCCTGCGGGCGGGCTTCCGGTGGCCTCTGCGGGGCCCTGTGCACCTGCCCGAGCGGCAGGCCTATCCCCCGCCCCACCCCCCACCGTGGCCACCGAGCCGCTTGGAATCCGGGGGGGTCGGGCATTATTCTCTTGACACCTTTGGCGGGTGGTGACCGTGCTGAAGTAGCGCAGTGAAGCCCGGACAGTTCCCGGTGGACGGCTCAGTGCATGATGCTTTGCGAGAGGCAAACGGTACGTGTCACCGGATACTTCCACTGTAGACACGTGCTGCCTCAGTACTCGGCCCATGCAGTTTGCTGGTCGTTCGTGTCGCTTCTCAGCTCAGACAGACACGTCCTCATCCCCTCTCCGAGAAGAGCGTGTGGCCCTTTGTCGGCTCGAGGGCGGTCGGCCCTGCGCGGAGCGGCCCTCGGAGCCGGGGTCTGCCGCAGGGCCCGGCGACGAGCCAGGAGTCGGCTTGGCGGGACAGGCCGAGCCAGCCCTCCCGTCCCCGTGCACGTGGCCGCGGCCGCAGGGGCATGAGCGTGAGCTCTGAGCGTCCCCGTGCAGGTCACAGGCAGACCCGGGACCGGGCGCGGCCAGACCGTGTCCGCGGGGGCCCTCACCGCTCTCTGGTGGACGGCTTAGGACGGTGCCTTAGTCGTCTACACTGGAGGCCCGAAAACGGATGCGAGGAATTTACCCTGAAGAAGTAACGCTCGCTGGGTCACGAAGTCTGACGAACGTCTGCTTTGGTTTCGACGTGAAACTGGTTCACACGCAGCTGTGTGACCGCGGGTCGTTTGTGCTCTGCGCCGTGCAAATCGAAACAAGACACCCGCGGGTGACGGACCCTGCACGGGTCACACCGCTGTTGAAGGGGCAGCTGTAAATCAGGGGAAGGAAATAAGACTACATCGTAGGAGCGTTTTCCCTTACTTTTTTGTTAAAGTCACGTTTTCGCAAATACCTTATTTCCTTTTGTTGGACAGGGGTTTGTCCTGGCTGTTACCATCACGAGAGAAGCGATCGACGAGTTTCGGCGTTTTCAGCGAGACAAGGAAGTGAATTCGCAACTGTACAGCAAGCTCACAGTAAGAGGTCAGCAAGACACTTCTAATCCTGTTTATCACGGGTTTAATACAGTCATTTTAGAATTAACGTGAGTGAAAGAAAACATCTTAATTCTATCATTGAAAATGGCGTTATGTGATTACATGTATCCGATCTTCTAATAAGAACACAGTGTATGCGATTTCAGGATAGAATTTTGTTCTCTAGGTGCTTGGACCTATATTTGTGTGAATATAAATGTATAAACGCACGTAAACACACATGCGTACATATACACATGTTAATCATATAACGTCCGTCACAGTTTGCATATCACGCGTGCGTACTTAGACACACGCGAAACCACCTGGGCACGCACATTTTCTGTGGAGCATCGTGTCGCCGTGTTGAAATCTCCCCCTGCATTATCTTTGAAACACGATCGCCAGGTTAGACCTCAGTGCCACGGCCACACCTAGGTCAAGGGCTTTGAGCACAGAAAGCGAACGTCATGATCCAGGTGCTGACAGGTGCGTGCCGTTTCCCTGACCTCCGTGCAGGGCCCCCCGGCTGGCTGCATGTTTTTAAAGGGCTCGTGTATTTGGTTTTTCGGTCTTAGGAGCACTAGGTCGAGTGACGCTGTCACAGACAGGCGTCGTGACAGGGGAAGAGTGACAGGGAGGGAGACCGTGCAGAACCAAGTGGGTGTTCCTGATCCCTCGAGGTCCCTCAGTGCTAAGGGGTCTAGAGTGGCTCTGTGTCTCCTGTTTGCACGGGGACGGGGACGTCTGTACAGTGAGTTGTTCATTTGAAATAATCCTGTCCAAAAAAATTCTGTTACCGCTTATTGGGACATATTTCATATCACATACAAGTCATCCGTTTAGAGCATACAGTTCAGTGGTTTTTGGTGTATTCACGGTTAGGAAGCCATCACCGCCGTAATCTTAGGGCGTTTTTGACATCCCAGAAAGGAAGTGTGAATATATATATATGTTAACAGTCACTCTCCCTTCTTGCTCCCCCCGCCCCCCGCCACCCCTGCTCTGCCCTCTGTCCCTGCGGAGCTGCCTCTTCCGGACACGTGGGGTCGGAAATACTGCATCTCATGCTGTGGGTTGCATTTTTTCTTTCTGGATTCGTATCATCAACACTGTCGCACACTTGTAAAACTCTTACTCTTTATTTTACCTTTAAAAACCCCACGAACTATCTCAGGGAAATTTGTCATCTTTTAGTGGCGTTGGCTTCGTTTGCGAGTAATAATTATTCCTTTACACATCAAGAGATTTTTAGCTCTCTTAGTGCCTTTTTATATGTTGTCTGTGCGTTTTATACGCTGTCACAGGGAAATCATAAAATGTAATTGGTTATATGAGTTACTATATTTTCTACTTGGCAAAAAGGATTTCCTTTTGTGATAGTCATATCTTAAGATAGTTTTTTTAATAGTATGCTCGAGTGTTAGCTAAATTTTCCCATCAGAAATTGCTTAGCAGCTGATATACTTGGAAGTAATCAGAGTTGATTGCTGCAATCCAATATTCAGAGAAACACTGATGACTTCCCTTCTTTTATTTATGGGGTGTCATCTCTCGTTCGTCCACTTCTGTGACAGTGCAGATGAAACACAGCACCGGAGATGTGGAGATCATCTACGTGCGTGCCGTCTCGTACAGTCAGCGCGGCCCTCAGATAAACACGCTCAGCTTCTCGCGCCTGTCGCGTGCGGTCCCTTTTCTTGAAGGAGCGGACGCCTCCCTCCTTGTCTGCGGCCCGAGCGCCTTCGGACGGATCCCTTCCGATACTTAGTCACGAATGTCCAGCCTGGTTGTGGCGTTTTCCCTGTATCATACTGTGTGTCGATCCGGTGTGTCTGTCAGGCACGAACACACTCTCGGTTTATCATCTTGTCCCTGGAGGTCTCTGTGTCCGCACCAAGGTGGACTTGGGTCTGGGTGCCCGGGTGCCCATCTGGGGTCCCCCCAGACCCCCGTTCGTTTCTTCCTGGGGTGCAGACACTGATGTGTTTTCTTGCCTCGTTTGAGGATGAGGGCCTGGAACACGTGAAACACGCATGTGTGGGCGTGTGTGTGTGTGCCTGGTGGTGGCCGACACTCCCTCCAGGAGCTGCTGGTCGCCCGTCACTGGACTCGGCTCCGCCCTCACAGCGCCTCCCCGAGGCTGGCAGAGCTGGGGTGGGGGGCAGGGCCGGCGCTGGGAAGGTGGTCAGTCAGTGGTGAGGGATGTCCAAGTCAAACGTGACAAGTCCTGGCGGGTACTGTCAGGGGCCCCCGGCCAGGTGGCTGTGCCTGCGCCACCCCCTCCCTGACTGTCCTTCAGCCACCAGGTCCCTGATGTCGCCATTCCCTGCCCTTTGGCGTCTAGTCAGTCTGCGTTAGCTGTTGCACCGGGGAGGGGCGGGCCGCTGACGTGTGGTCTTGACCGTCAGCCGAGCGCGTGTTTTTAAGAAAAAGCGTTAGTGGGCTTAACTCTGGCGTGCACGTTGAAGTGTCTTTGTGACGGTGGTCTGAATTTGCTTCTGTCAGGTGCGGCTCTGCAGTGCGTCCGTGTTCAGGGCCCTCCCATAGCACGTGGTGGCGCGTGCTCTGCTGCTCCGTGGCGGTTGTTTCAGACGCGCTGACTCGAGAATGTAGGCGCTTTCTGCTGTGGCCTGTGCCCCCAGCTCTGATGTTAGTGTGTCGAGGAGCAGCCGTCAGTTCCCCGAGGGTGGCGCGGGGCCGGGCCGTCCCCAGGCTGTCCCCGGTGTCAGCGGTGCGGGGCAGGTCACATTCCTCCTCTTTTGGGGAGAGAGCAGGGAGCCGGGGAGGTCACGTGACGGAAGCCGTGAGGAAGGGATGAGCAGGCCCTGGGCCGAGAACCACTGCCCGGCCCGGCCCGCTCCTCAGCGTTTCCGGACGACCTGGAGCACGCGGGAAGCGCGCTTGCCCTGATTTGTCACCGCTCTGTTTGACGTCTCCACGTTACTCAGTTTGGGTCACCAGATCGTTTTACTTTGTGACGTGCTGGCCATCCAGAGCTGGACCCGCACCCGGAGGAACGCAGGCCGGGAGGAAGCTCCGGAAGGCAGGCCGTCCTGCCCCCATGCCACCTGCTTCCCCGGGGACGGTCGTGTGGCTTGGGGAGCCGACTCAGGGAAGGCGGTTGTTGGTGGGTCTTCTGAAATGAGTTCATTTGGAAATTATAAGTATAGGTAGATTTTAAAGTATTTTTTCTCCAGAAGGAAGTTATTTCTAAAGTGTTATTTATCAATTGAAAGTCTAACTCTGGCGTGCTAATGTTTCTTTGAGTTGATTGTGTTTCTTTTTTTTTTTTTTTTAAGGTAAAGTGCAAGTTAAGAGTTCAGACATACAAGTTGGAGACCTCATCGTAGTGGAAAAGGTTGATGCATTTTTACTATATTTTAGACACCTGTACGCTCCTTGTTAACCTTTGGCCTGATTGCGAGTAACTTTTGAATATGAAGGAAATGGTTTGAGGCGTTTATTTTAAATCTTAACACCTTTGTGCACGATCTGCTGTACCCGAAGAACGTGGAATCTTTTGTACAGTCTGTTTCGCTAGAGTACATGTCGGTGTGTTAGGTGGAGTCATACTTTGCCTAACGTAAGACGTGTGTTAACTGCTTAATGTGGCATTCTCCGGATCATTCCATTTGACCAAAGCACTGCATTAATTGGAAGCTATTTCTAGAAGAGAGCCTTTCCGTTCCCGAACTTGCTTCTGCAGGTAGACATGGCACACGTAATTACTGGGTATTAATTCTTCTGGTTTAAAACTTACGGGAAAGGAAATGGAAGTGAAAGGGGACTAGAAAGAGAAGGTTTAGGTCCGCGTGGGAAGAAGCCGTCGCCGGAGGCCGCGGGCGTCGGGGCGCACAGCGCCCGGCCTGGGGTCCCGAGCGGCCGCCTGGAGCAGCAGAGCTTCCCCGGGTCCTCCCCGGGGCGCGGCAGCTGGAAGGACAGTGTCTTGTTTTGTTTTTGTTTTTTAGGCTCAAGGGCAAGTTCTTAAAAAATATCGAATGATGTCTTAAAAGGCCTCTTACAGAGTAGTTTGAGCCCTTGGGGCTCACCGGCCTCCAGGCCGCATGGGAACGCCCCCGCCCAGCCCGAGCCACCTCACGGAGCTGTTTAGTCCAGGGACATCTTCCTCCTCGGGATGAGAGTGGCCTGCATCTTGTTACGTCACCCTGTACGGAGCGGTTTGGGGCGTGCTGTTCGATCTTTCCAAAATGGATACAATTAAATATCCGTTTGCAGTTCACTTGCGCAGTATTTGTGCGTATGGACACTGTAAGCTACTAACTTGATCAGCTCCCGGTGGGAAGGCGAGGAGACCGTGACAGCCCCGGGCTTTGAGACCGAATCCTTCCGCCCTGTTCTCCGTTCGGCTCCTCAGAGGCGGCCCGGTGTCCGCCGTGGCGTGCGGACGCCGAGGGGGGATCTGTGCGTCAGCCAGGGCCGGTCATTCTTCTCCTCTCCTTCCTCCCCTCCCCTCCCCTCCCCTCTCCTGCTCGCTCCCTTCTCGTCCTTACTGTTGAGTGGGACGCAGCTATGCGCTCAGCTCCCCGTTTGCCTCGTGTCCTCCCGTTTTCGCTGAGTGACTCGAACCCTTTGCCGAGTTGTCAGTGGCCGTCTGGCTGTCGTGGCGTGGATTTGCACGTGGATGGACGTGGAAGGTGATGCTCCGGGGCTGGGGTGCCTCTTGGCATCTCTCGGAGAACCCCGCAGGTGTATCCCCCGTCGGTGCAGGGGGTGGGCGGCGTGGGCCTGTGACGTTAGTGTGAGAACAGTCGCACGTCTGTGTTCTTGGTGGGCGTTTCAGTGCTCTGGTGGCCGGCCCGAGCGGGTGCCACCCCGGGGTTAGGTGCAGTCAGTCACAGCGCCCCGTGTGTAGGGCAGCGAGGGACTCCCCAGTGTCGTCTGCCAGCTGAACGGGAACCTAAGATGCAGCTAACACTCTAGACAGACACGTCAGCGCGAGTACTGTCACTGGAGTGGGGAACGCATCAGGTGGGGCCGCTGTTTAGAACCGACCTTCCAGAAGCCGGAGGTTGCGTCTCCCAAGCCGGGCTGCACAGAGGCCCCTTGGGACAGAGGCGGAACCGAGATGCAAATGGGCGCTGGGGGGGGCCTCCCCACAGAAAGGAATGTCTGCAGCGTTTTTTGTAGCTGGATTGAAACTGTTTCTTTATTTTGTTTTTCTGAGGAGATGCAACTTAGTATTTTAAGTGATGTGATAAGTACTACAAAGTATATTCTAATACCCAGAACAAACACTACAAAAAACGTGCAGGCATATACGCTGAGATGCTAGAACGGAATGCTAAATCAACTGAATGCTTCGTGAACTACAGTGGAACCCTGAAAAGGGGTCGGTGGGGCGGGGGGGTGTTCGGGCGGGTGCTTTTTCTGGCCCAGTACCGCTGATGAGATTTCTGGTTTCGTCCTGTGTAGCTGTACCTCCTCTGTTTGTCGTTACATTGTACGCTTTTGATCCTTTCTGCTGTTGGTGGGTAGTTGGGTCGCTTCTGAGTTTGCCAGTAGGAATGGTGCTTCCGTGGTGCCGGGGCTTTGGCTCCCGTGTGCACACTGCTGTCACGGGCACAACCTGGGGTGGGATTGCTGGGTGGGGGCGTGGCATGTTCCATGTTAGCAGAAAACCGCAAACCATTTTGCGAAGTGATGCTTCAGATTAACCCCGTGCTCCGATCAGCGGTGCAGACTTCCCGTGGCTTGACGCGCGGCCAGCACGTGGCGCGGCCAGGCTTTCTGAGTTGGCACTGCCGGCACGAACGCAGCAGTTGTGGTTTCAGTGTGCGCTTCCTTGAAGGCGGGTAGAGTCGGACGGCGTCTGCGGATCTCCCTCCCGTGGGACGAGCCTGTTAAAGATCCCTGCCGTTTTCTTCCGAGCTCTCCTTTCTCTTCCATCGGTTTGTAGGCCTTTGTGTGTGTGTGCTCTGGATGCGAGGCCCTTCTGTTGCAAATATCTTGTCTTTCCTGTGCGTTTGTGCCATGGAAATCCTTAATTTTAACGAAGTCTACATTATTATTCTTTTAACTAATGGTTTTTAAAACTTTTTTGGTGTTGGGGCAAGTCTTCCCTCCCACAGTTTTGTAAAAGTACTCTCCGTGTTACGTTTCAGGGGTTGCAGTGCTTTGATTTCGCCCTTCAGAAGTCTGATTTCTCTTAGTAACGTTTTATCGGGTTTATTTCGAGGTCTTGCTGTCTTTTATTAGTTTTTTCCTGTTAGTTTTTTCTTATTACATATGAAATGGGCATATTTGAAAAAATATTGACTTGCTGCTGTTTGTTCCTGGTGTTTTCTGTGTCATTAAGTTTTGTTCTGGTATTTGCTCGCATCCTCTGCTTTCTCCGGGGTTCACGGGCTGTTTCTTTTTCTCTGCTTTCAAAAGGTAATGTAGCTCTTTGTGTATTTTTAGCCTCCCTTCTCTATTGTACACGTTTAATTGTGTTTATTTTTCTCGTAACACGTTCCTGACTTTGGCTGTGTTCCACACGTACTGATGTGTTGAGTTTTTATTACCAGTTAACAATATTTTCTGATTTCTGGTTTGATTTCTTCCTTGACCTAGGAGTTCTTTAGATCTTAACAACTGCCCTTCTTTGTTCTTGTTGGGGAGAAGTGGCTCTGTCCTACAACCTGCTTTTTTCAGCTCTAACAACTTATATTTGTTTTTATTGCTCCCTGATTGACAGATAGTGCATTTCTTAGATAGTACGTAGATAGATTTTTATGTGTATCAAAAAACATAAATAATTCATGAAGTATTCTTATTCTAATTATATATTTTATCTTTAGTATGATATAGTTTTCCCAGTGGATAGAATTATCAGTAATAATGATTAGATAAATGTGTGAATAGCGACTTGTAAAATTTTTTATGTGCCGTACAATACTTTTGCGTCTTTTCTGCATTGTAAAAGAACATCTCCTCACATTTGTGGAGTTTATTTTTGTTTGCTCAGTCATACATTTATTCATTCTATCAGAATTTATTCCGTGTGGGAAGAATGCTATCCTCACTTTTAGGGTCGTTTAGACTAATAGGGAGAATGTAACTTTTATGAGGCAGTCACTGCTCTATTGTATGTATGAGTTAAGGTACAATGGAGGCCACAGAAATGGCAATATTTAATGTTTTTCAGAAGTGGAGTAGTTTTCAAACCATCACTCAATACCATTGATGGGGGTCATTAATGGAGAGAGCCTTACAGGGCCCCCTGGACTATGAACCCAACGGTTCTGATGCAAATCATAAACGTTGCTGGCTCCGGCCTACATTTTCATCATAACGTTTTGGTTAGTGGTCACTAGCTGGTTCTACTTTGCAATGGAATTGTGTTTACTTGTAAATGTGCATGTAGATCATCAATGTTTTATGTTACTCTCTACAGAATCAAAGAATTCCGTCGGACATGGTGTTTCTTCGGACTTCAGAAAAAGCAGGTATTTTTATTTTTATTTACATTTGCTGATGATTTGGTATTCTGGCAGTTTCATTTTCATTTTGAGAGGGAACATTTAAATTTATTCTCGACAATTTTTCTTTGGACAGTAATACATTGAATTCATTAATTTCTAAGTGACATTTAACTGTTGATATTTAAAGCAGTGATTTTACTGTATATGTTTGTTTTAAAAATGTAACCTTTTTAGAACCTATATTAATTTCAGAAAAATACAGTCCTTTCATGTCAAATCTTGAAGCCCTGGGCGGCCTCAGAGTCCTGCACCTGTGCTGCGCGTCCGGGCCTGGACAGTGGCCGCTGGCCTTCGTCGCTACAGCCCGGGCGAGCTCTCCCAGGCGTCACATTGACTGTGTATTCATACAGGGCGTTCGGCTGGGCCGTCAGCGGGTTGTTTAGAATGTAAATGAAGCTGTTGATGGATCTGGTGACGGATGGCTGAAATTCCGATCAATCAATTGCTTCATCAGTTTCTTAATTCAGATCAAATATCTCCTGAATGCACACAGTTCTTCTAGTGGTATTAACAGAAATTAATGCTTGAGAACTAATTTTCATCAATCTCTTATAAATGCCAATATCTTTTTCACTTGTCTCCTCAGTGATGACATTATAGTTTAAGCGTCTGAGCCGTGTTACAATAGCTCAGCTGTCACTTGTGGGTGGGGCGAGGGGGAGGTAAACGACACTGGACTCATCCTCATTCTCTCTGTGGCACTGTTCATCTTGCCATCAGCTTAAAAATTTCATCAGAGCCATTAAGTCCTATAAATGATTTAGAATTAAGTGTGATGGCACGCCGTCTAGTTTCCTGTAGGCCCCTTCTCGGAGAGCGGCTGGCTTCACGCGCAGTGGCAGGCGGTGGCAGGCGGTGTCCTGCTAGTCCACGGTAGCTCATTACGCTGTGTGACAGACTCGCGCGCTCCGCCGCACGGCTTCCCGCCAGCGACTTGATCACCGCCCGATGCGGCTCTCCTGTGTGACACATAGACTGGGAGATCTTAATTCGATTGTCATTAAACCTGTCCTTTCCCGTCAACTCTTGTCAATTATACAAAATAAAATCAAGTATTCATAAGACGTCTGCAATGGGATAGAAGCAGACCGATTTAATAATTCATTTTTGCGGATCCTCGACCGGCGTCCGTCGCGGCCAGTGCTCGCTGTGGAGGATTATGAGCTGCGGCGCGTGGGAGACCAGTCCAGCCGGCCGCACGCCTGACGCGCTGCGGTTCTCCCCGTCTCCGTCTCTCCCCGTCTCTCCGTCTCCGTCTCTCCCCGTCTCCGTCTCTCCGTCTGCGTCTCTCCCCGTCTCCGTCTCTCCCCGTCTCTCCGTCTGCATCTCTCCCCGTCTCTCCCCGTCTCTCCCCATCTCCATCTCCCCGTCTCCGTCTCTCCCCGTCTCTCCCCGTCTCTCCGTCTGCGTCTCTCCCCGTCTCTGTTTTTAAATCACATCAGGTAATGCAGGCTTAGTCCTGTTCGCTGTGGTTGAAGAGAACCAATACGTCCATTTCCTGCGAATCATAAAAATTGCATATAATTATTTGACGTCAGACATACCCTTTTTTTCAAAGAAAGGCAAGTATATTGTTTCCAGTTTTTAGCAAGTTCACAGAAATCCAGATAAGGTGAGCTTTCACTTTTAGAAACACAAGATGTTTGAAATTTAAGAGACCCCAGAGACTCCCCCTCTTTCTCATTTCGCACGAATGGGCCCAGGCGGGGGGCGGGGGGGGGCACTGGCGGGGCGTCGCATTCCCATGTGCGTCAGACGGAGCCTGGAACCCGGGCCCGCGGAGGCCACCTTCTGTTTTATATTAGTGCACACACACGTGCACGCACTCACACACGCACACACACACACACATAAGCTCATGCACACACACACACACAAGCACAGTCTCCTCTGGGGCGCGCAGCCCACGGGCATCGCTGTGGTGCGCACGCTCGTGCGCCCTGTGGCACGTGCCTTACAGTTGAATTTCTTAAGACGTCAAAGATTGCTGGAAATCTGTGATTCAACGACTAATTTGTGATTTCCTCTCAGGTGCTTTTATTTTGGGGGGGGTTGCTTTTTTAAAGTTTGATTTCATTGGGCTTTTAAATGATTTAAGACATGTATGTTTCCAAGTGAACAGTACAAAACGGGGCGGAGTCAGAAAGGGGCAGCTTCTGCCCAGCCGCTTCCCCATCCGCTCCCCGCTCCCGGTGTTAGCCTCACGCACGCGCGTGTGCACTCGCACACACACACGCTCACACGCGCCCCCCCACCCGTTCTTGCATAGCGGGTCGCGTTCTGTACACAGTGTTCTGCGCCTCGCTTCCTTCTTTTAAAGTAAATATCCCAAAGGTCTCTCACGGAGTGTGGCGGTCTCTCTCGTTTCCTTTCCTTCCTTTCTTTTCCTTTGCTGCGTGTCTTCCCTTAATACACTTGGTTCTGTCGTCGTGCTCTCCGCGCTTCATTGTTATAAAGAGCGCTACACGATGGGCTTCTGTGTGTGTCATTGTGTGTGTGTGTCAAGTTCCAAGAAATAGTATAATAGCGTGGTGAAAGAGCAAACGGACTTTTGTAATTTAATACTTTTCACGTTGAAGATTTGATAGGGTGTCGCCATCGTGATGGCTCTTTCCAGGGGTGTAGCATTTTAGCTGTGCTTTTATTATTGACTGTGTTTTCAATGGGCCATCAGATATTTTGTCAGCAAAGTTCTATCATGTTTTTTTTGGGAATTTACTTTTGTTATTAAAACATGAATTAAAGGTAAAAAATGAGCAGTGTAGTCTCTAAAATAAAGCACAGTTAGCATTAAACTGTACTAGATCAGCACACTAAGTAGGAGGTAAGTGAGTAACTAGAAAATGACCTGGATCCTTTTTCCCAGCTCACTTTGCGAAGCACGTACAGGCTTCTCAGGGTCTCCGCGGGAGGGACTCCAGGTGCGTCCTTCCCAAACCCCGCCGAGCGTGGCGTTGGGGCTCATCGGCACCTGTGACTCAGGCGAGGTTCTTCTCTGTCCTCAGGCTCGTGTTTCATTCGAACCGACCAGCTGGACGGCGAGACGGACTGGAAGCTGAAGGTGGCCGTGAGCTGCACGCAGAGGCTGCCGGCCCTGGGGGTGAGCACCGCCGTCTTTAGCTTAGTGACGCAGCGAGCGCGTTTCTGTCGACGCGATTAGCTTACTTAAGGCACCGACAGTTTCGAAGAGGATTTCTTTATCCCTAGTGAAGGGTCCTTGAACATGATGCGGGATAATCCCTGCGGTGTCTGAGCGCGGGACCGTTTGCGGGGTGGCCCCACGTGTTCCTCTTGGCCTGACGCCGAGGTGTTCTTGCGTTTCTCTCCCCTTCCTTTCCGTTTTTATATTTAAACCTCTCCGTTCCACAATCTTTAAGTGGAGAACTGGCGAGGGGTAGATGAGTCCCTTGCCGCTTTGCTGACCCACTTGATGGCTCCCTAGGGGGCTTGTCCAGAGCTGCTTTGAACCGGTTCCCACCACCCCGCCCCGCCGACCACAATGCACAGCCTTGCCCTTGACCCTCAGGCGGGGTGGAGTTTCTGCGCCTCCAGAGACGGGGCGGGGGCTTCCGGCCTCTGGCTGGGCCTTGGCTGAGCTTTCTCTGCCCCTGGGGAAGGGGCTGGAGGTGGCACGAGAGGGAGCAGGGCTCTGGGCTTCGTGTCCTCGGCGGTCTGCAAGACAGACCCCTCGACGGGGACACGGCTTTTTCACGAGAACAAAACCGCTGGTGTGGCCATCGAGTGCTGGTTTGGGGTTACATGTCCTATCTGAATGAGAGAAGCTTCATTTGACAGGATTTGCTAATTCAGTGGAGAGTAAAGAAAGATTGGGGTTGTCTCAGAACGACCTTTGACCCATGCTGCTGTCAGGGAGGGCGTTCGGGCACCGTGGATCTGGCCACTTCGCACGGGTGGGTCGGCGAGAATCCCCAGTGCCCGTGGGGTGAAAGGGGGAGGGAAAGAGCACACGTCCTAAGTGACGGGAAGGCTCCTGTGTGCCATCATGCCTGGGCGCCGGCCCTGCCTCCAGCCTCGCCCTCTGAGCCTCACCTCCAAGACTTCTGGTGTCGCCGGCTGGACACCGGCAAACAGCGGCACTGAACAGTCGTCGCTGGTGGGTTTAGTTTTGCTGAGGAGGGTAGAAGAGAAAGTGCAGAGTTAAACCCTGCTAGAAAGAAGAGCAGACACAAAGCAGACAGAGCGTGCGGAGCGTGCCTGCGTGTGCGGGCTCCAGGGAGGTGGCCGGGCGGCCCGCAGAGGGGCCGTGGGGATGTCCGTGTAGCAGTGGCGGTGGTGGCATAGGCGTGTGCGTTGCACCAAGGTGCATAAAACGTGCACAACTCACTGCCTGTGAATTATGCCTTGAGAAAGTAGTTAAAATTGCACTATGATTATCTATATTTTTTAATATTCTCATGATCACAGGAAGTGATACTTTATCACATTCAGTATTATTAGGATTTTTTTCATTTTTATTAGTGACAGGTATGAATTTCAAAATTCCTTACAAAGTTATAGTTTACTAGTCATATCATGCTAATTTAAAATTTTAATGGTGGATACACTTTGATAAGGTATGTGATTAGGCATTTGGATAAAGTAACTCAATAGTAAATGAAAATCCTTTAACCAGAAAAATAAAAAGCAGTATATATATATATATACATATATATATATTTTTTTAAAGGGAACTTTAACTGAATTTCTGATTCTACAATCAAATTAAATTTGTAGCTTCGTATAATTTGACATATTCTGTGTAGGTTTATTTTCCATAGAAAATAAAGCTCTGATTTCATTATGGATATGAGCAAGGCCATTTGGTTTTTCATTTAATAGCTTATGCTGCCCATAACTGTCACTCATTTTGACTTTTCTGTCTCATGTGATGGATTTGGGGACCATTTGGTGTCATTCACTGTGACATTATCAGTTGAGCGTTGTGTCCATCGTGACACCGGCAGTAAGGAAACCCTCAGACCTTGGTGCTTCTATAAGGGACTGAGGACGCCATCGAGGACAACGTGTCCGGTCCTGTGTGTGCCCGGAGCACGCGCGTTGCCACGGCCCCGAGCGAGGCGGTGCCAGCCCCGCGTCGCGGGCTCGCTCCTCGCTGCCGTGCCGCCGTCTGCCCCGCAGACGCTTGGGAAATATGTTTCTGGCTCTTGTGATCAGGCAAATTTATGAACGACAATGAGGTCACAGTAATTTTCAATAAATCATGACTTGCTGATTTATTTCAAAAGATCCATAGAGCAGTAAACAATACCATTTACATTTAATTAGTTTTATTGAACGAAAAGCAATTTTATTTGTAATGAACCACATGTTATGATTAAGGATGTATTTTAATGACCTTTAAGTAATGCGAACAAATGTTGCCCTTGACCTAATAGCAGAGGCTTTCCTGCATTATTGGAAACTTCAGAATGATTTTTAAATGATCATGAGAAGCCCCGACGACATCCTCATTATTCTGCCATCACTCAGTCGCCTGATGTCTCCCGCGCCAGATGAGACGCTCGTCTGAGGCTGCGTCTGCGTGCGGAGACGAGGGCTGTGCCCGCGGCTCTCGCTGCTGTGTCTCTGGGCCGCCTCCTGCATGCGCACCATTTCTGAAAGGTGCCCGACACGTGACCCTTAAATGACGAGCGATGCTCAGAGGTCGCCCTGTCTCAGGAGTCCTTTGGCTGCTCGTGAAACATTCTAGTCTTATTTTCAGAAGTCTGAAATCACTGTGCAGTGTCTCTCCTCTGTGTGCTTTGCAGCTCTGTCTGCGAGCCGAGCAGAAGCTGGTCCTTGGAGCTGTGTGCGGCCGGGGCTGGGATCTCCGTGTCTCTGACAACTGCCAAACGCTCTCGCGCAGCCCGAGAGCCGGGCGCACGGGGTCCCGGCCGCGCGCTGCACCCTCGCTCCCGGTGCTACGCGCCTGCGCTGGCGGCCGCCGTCCGCACAGCCAGCGACACCAGCGCTGAGCTCAGAGACGGTTTGTTAGCTGTCTCCGTCCTAACTCACGGTGTGGGCACAGGGAGTACAAGAAAGCTGTCACGTTTCATACATAGTATGTAGAAATATTCAGTGGTAATGGAACAATTTTCAAGAAACTTTAGCTATAAGTAACTAATTTAGCTGTTCTGTGTTCCAGGATCTTTTTTCTATCAGTGCCTACGTTCACGCTCAGAAGCCGCAGCTGGATATTCACAATTTCGAAGGCACGTTCACCAGGGTAAGTCAGGCCTTCCGTTAAATACAAACGTAGTCGTCGTGCATGTACATTAAAACTAGCAAACCTTCGTTTTGAAAGAGTAATTACATCAACAGTAAATCAAAATTGAAATTCAGGACTGAAAAGGAAAAACCTGGAAAGCGTTCCGAGGTCCCTGCTCTAGCGGAGTGCCGCTCGACGCCACCCTTCCGTAGAAGACGAGGCGGTGAAGCGAAGTAGCGCAGCCGTTTCGGCTCTGGCTCTGGCTAGCGGTTAGTCCTCCGCGACCACCCCTTGTTTCTTGATTGTGATGAGCGGGTAGGGGTCTGTGTGTGCGCGTCTCCTCGCGTGCACACGTGTGTTTCATTCTCCGTCGTTCTCATCATCACGGCGTCCTGGCGCGGCCCGTAGTCCCCTCCTCCGCCAGCTCTCAGCAGGACCCGCAGGACTGAGGGACTTCCGGTCTCGGCCGCTTATCCGATGTCACACGTGCCGTGTCACACTGCAGGGGTGCTCCTGTGCCACAGAGTGTGTGTGACGGGGCGTGGGACCATGTGCCACAGTGTGTGTGACGGGGCGTGGGACCGTGTGCCATGGTGTGTGTGTGCCTGGGCGTGGGACCGTGTGCCGTGGTGTGTGTGACGGGGCGTGGGACCGTGTGCCACGGTGTGTGTGACGGGGCGTGGGACCGTGTGCCACGGTGTGTGTGTGCATGGGCGTGGGACCGTGTGCCACGGTGTGTGTGACAGGGCGTGGGGCCGCGTATGTGACTGAGGGCACAGACGGGGGCGGGGGGCGACCGGCCTGAAGGGCTTGTGAGAGAAGGAAGAAGCCACGCAAGGGTTTTCGGAAGAAATGGTGACATCGGTGTTTGTGAAAGACTTCTCTACACCGCCTGGCTCCCTGAGGGGTTTGGCGGTCCCCCGGGGTTCTCTGTGGCCCCACAGCCTCCCCACACCCTCCCCACACCCTGCAGGCCGCTGCGAGAGTGACAGGACCCCGTAGCTCACGCGCGCAGCAGCCCCGTGAGAGAGACGGTGCTGCCAGCCGCAGTGACGCCGAGCGGGGGGCACCTCCGCGGTGCTGTCGGCCCCAGGCTGGGAGAGTGCGGGGGGCGTGCGCCCAGGGTTCCGGCTCCCCGGGGGTGTTTGCGGTGACTTGCGACGTGTTCACGGGGCGGGCGCAGCACGGCCTTCCACGGCCTCCGCCTCGTGTACCCGGCAGGTTTGGTTTCCACTCCGTTTAACTAGATCAGCCTTGAGTTCTGAATTACTCAGATGGAAAATCTATTTTTGTGCTTATTTTTCACAAAAGAAGAAAGAAAGAATGTGCTAATACCCAGCTTTGTAACTAGAAAATGAAATTCGGTTTAATTACTGAACTATCAACTGAACCTTTTAAAAAGTAGTATCTGCCTGTGTCTTTTTTTATAGTGTGAGGTTTATAGCATACGAAGGGGAAAATGTACATTTATTTTTTATTGGTCTAAGTGATTAAATAAGAGTCAGAGCAAGCAGATTAATTCAGTGGCCATGTTTGTTTCTGCGGCCCGTGCAGAGTCTGATACACGCACGCGGTTGTGGATAACACGCTTCTTACTGGGAAGCAGTGTCCTGTCCGGGGAACCTCATCCGCTGACTAGTCCCCACGGTATCATTGATGCTCATGTTGCTTCTTGTCGAGACGTGCTTCCCTCCCAGGCTTGGCGTTTAAATGGGAGCCAGTTTTGAACATCACAGTCACATGTCATCTTTTTTTATGATGCATTTTCCCCCGTGTTTCTTTTGCAAACCGCAGCCCGCTTACCGCTGTTGGTTTTTCCCAGTCAAAACGCTCTCCTGTTAAAAGCGAATCTCTTTTGTTTGTAAAACAGGATATGCTGTTGGGAAAACAGCTTGAAACGGTCACATTTTGCCTTCTCCCTCCCCGAGGCAGGTTTCATCTTTTGCCACGTAGGGGAAGAGAACCCAGAGATGGTTCACAGACAGCCCTTGCCCGTCTCCACAGCCCTTGCCCCGGGCTCCGAGCCTGGCGGGGCACCCTCTCTCAGCGACCCTCCCGCTGGGAGGAGAGCGCTGGCTGTGTGCAGCCCGCCCCTCCATCGCGGGCCCGGAAGGGACCCGCACGGGCAGCCATGGGAGGTGGGCGCCGGAGCGACGGGGCGCCAGCCGCTGCCTCCAGGCGGAGTGGCGGGACCTCTCCCTCGCGGCTCAGGAAGCCTCACGGCGTCCTTACCGGTTTTAATGCCGTCGTTTCTCTTGGAGTGTGCACAGTGTGAAAATACTAAAAGACACGTTTGCCTGTGCTGAGCGTTTTGAATTTCTGTATTAGAAGCATGGGAGAGCTTTGAACGAATAAAATCATACCCGTTTGGCTTTTGTGGTCAGTCAGTTGGTGCTGGCAGCTGCAGGTGGAGCGGCCTACGGGAGCCCCGGGACGTGTGTGGCAGGGGCGGGGTGGCCCAGGACGGGGTGGCCCAGGACAGACGCGGGCTGCCACGGCGAGGGGCGCGGGGAGTCAGGCTCGGTTCGCTCGCCGCCAGGCACGTTTGAGCGCCTGCTCTGTGCTCGGCGCTCCCAAGGCCAAGGTCAGCCGCAGACACGCAGCTCGCAGGCTGGGGTAGACAGACGCGGGGATCGCCGTGACACAGCGGTGAACTCGGAACTCGTGTCAGAGAATAACTTTGTTTTGCACCTGAATCGATGCGCGCTCAGCAGTTGTCAGGCTGCGTCCCCGCGGCGTGCTCTGGGTGCCGGGCCGTGGCTGAGGCCGCGAGGCGGACGGGCCTGCGGGCGCCGCGAGGCGCGCTCGGAGCCGGGCGTGCGTCGTCCTCGGCGCTCGACTCTCTTTGCCGTCTGCGGGCTCTGTCCCTGCAGCCACGCCCTCGCTTTGTTCAGGCGTCCTTACTGTCCCCACATCTTTATTTCTCGGAACGTCTTCCGTAGTTCAAGTCTTCGTCTAGTACGTCTGCTGTCCGGGCTTTTTCAGGCAGTTTCTGTTGATTTATATTTTGCTTTAAGTGGACCGTACTTGTCTGTTTGTTTTCACGTCTTGTTATCTTTGCTGAACGCGGGGCATTTACGTATAACAAGGGGGCAAGTGCCGGCTCGGACTTTGCTGGGTTTCTGTCGCCGTCTTGTCGCCGCTGCTGTAGCTCTGGCTGCGCCGAGGCATAAACGTGCGGCTGTCCGACGTCTTCTCCGAGCCGTCCCCGGGTCAGGTGTCCTCTGTCCGTCTCCATGCGGGACGTGACGTTTTTAACACCCCAGTCTGTGACGTCTGCTCCAAAAAGGAGAAGGACGAAGGGGCCGTAAGGGCACGTCCGCTCCGCGTCTCCTGGGCACCCTCGAATGGGGGCGGGGGGCTCGCTGTGGCCAGGGCGGTGCAGCGCGACGGCCGCCCACCTCGGCCTGCGCCGCTGCGACCAGAAGCGGCCACCGGCCATCGGGCACAGACCCTCAGTGTCTGGGGGGTGGGTTCTGTTTGTCCACCACGCTTCCCGCGGTCTGTGTGCCAGGTGGGGGGCGGGGGCAGGGAGCTGAGCCCCGAAAGCCACCCAGATTATCCAGAGTGACCAGCCCACCTTCCCCGGGGGGCAGCAGGCCGTCAGCAGATTTCAGAGCTCCGTGTTGGCGCCAGCAGGCAGGTTCTGCCCCTGGGGTAGTGTCCAGTGGGACAGACGCCTGCTGCTCCCTGCCGCCCAGCCTCCAGCACCCCCTGTCTAATGTCCTTGTTTGTCACCCGTCTCGCAGTGCCTTCTCCCCGCTGGTCAGCGCACCCCGCTTGCGGACCTCTTGACGCGGCGGACATCTGGCGCACTAGTAACACAGACCTGGTAACTCGCTGTCCTGCTTTTGTCCCCGTGCACAGGATGACAGCGACCCGCCGGTCCACGAAAGCCTCAGCATCGAGAACACCTTGTGGGCGAGCACCGTCGTGGCGTCAGGTGAGCAGCGGGCTCCGCTGTCAGCGCGGGTGCTCAGGGACGCTCGCGTCCGGCGACGCTTTGTGTCTGGGCTCATTCCAAACACGCGTTTCCAGAGTCCCTTGCCTCACGCGGGGACCCTGTGACACAGCCTGTCCAGCTCAGCGGGCCTGGGCCTGGCCTCTGCTGCCCTTCCTGCTGTGCCCTGTGGTGGCCCTGCGGCGGGCTGCGTCATGTGTCCTCCACACAGCTGTCAGCGCGCGTTCCCGAGGGGCTCAGCAGCACTGGGGAGCGCGGTGACCGCAGGGGTCCGCGTGGCGGGCCGTCCGGGACAGACAAGTGCTGTGTGGGGCGGGGGCCTCGGGAGGTGGGTCCCTCAGGGCGGGATGAAGCGTCTTTTTTTTTTTTTTGAGTAAAATGAGAGGATACTGGGGCATCTCTGGGGGTTACGGGAGGCCGCGTAAGGCGGTGCTTCGGCAGGGGACTCCGGGAGGGGCAGGCCATCTAGGTGCTTGCCGCCTTAGCTCGCGAGGGCCCGGGAGCCAGCTTAGCAGCAGCATCGAGGACACCGGCGGGCACCGGGACGCTGGGAGACATTTGGGTGGGGTCCTCTCTTCTCAGTGCCTGCCCCGAGGCTGGCGGCCCTCCTCCCTGGAGCCCTGGCTCTCCGCACGGTGCTGTCTGCGCCCTCTGCTCCAGACCGGCCCCGGTGACGCAGTGCGGACCAAGCCCCGTGGGCCCTGCCCTCGGGGGCCGCGGGCGAGGAGGACGCGGCTGAAACGAGACAGGCTCTGTCAGCTGTCCCGGGGCTCCCGGCGAAGTCCAGGGCCCTGAAAGCCCCCAGGCCGGGGACGGCCCTGCTCGGGGGCTGCGGAGGGGACACCGCACAGGCGGAGGGCTCGGCCCTGCGTGGGGCGGCCGCGGGCCCTGGGCGGCGCGGCGACGGCGCCGGCGGCCGGGCGAAGGCCTAGAAGGCATGGTGGCCGAGGGCCATGGGGCCACGGGGCCGGGGACAGGCAGCGGCTGGCATCACGGCCGCTCCGCGTGCGGGCGGGCCACCGGCCCTGCAGCAGGAGCGGGGGGCCTTTCGGGGTGGACAGTGAAAGGGGGTTCGTTTCTTCCTGTCGTCTCGTGTCTAGAAGGAAAGCTGGGGAGCAGAAATGGCCATCTTGGGGGGGGGGTTCCGTGAGGTGTGTGATGTTTTTTGTTCATAGAGACAGTCACAGCTCCCCCGTCTGTGCCACGTCATCGGTCTTGGGTCCCTGTGTGTCAGACAGGGGGCTCCGATCCCCACCGCTGTTGGCCTGGGCCCTTCTCCTCAGAGGGACAGTCAGCCAGAGCCAAAGGCTCTGCGGTCCCCTCCCCCGCCCCCCCAGGACCCCGTGCGCGTCCCCTCCCCCGGCGCAGCGGGCTCCAGGCCCTGGGCAGCGGCGGCTCCGGCCCGCGGACGCAGTCGGGCGTCCGGCCACCTGCCCCCCGGGGAGCCCGTCCTACCCGCCCCCACGCAGGGCTCAGTCCTAAGGGCTTCGCCGGCCTTGAAGCCCGCCCTCCGAACTCGGAACGTGTTTCACAACCCTTCCCATTCCTTGTGGATCTTTTGACACGTGCTGATCTTTACTTACAAACCTCGTTGCCGCCAGCAGTCCCTGGACTCTGGACTGGCACACGCCGGCCGTGGGGAGCGCGGGGGGCGCCGAGCCCCCTTACGCCCGACGCGAGCCGGGAGGGCAAGGTCAGAAGTTTTGTTCATCTTGTTCTTCAAAAGCGACGTGTCGCCGGGGTTACGGGGCCCCACGGGTGGGGGGAGCTCCAGCCTGCCCTCGTCGTGGGGCCTGAAGGCGTGGGAGGAGCGAGGGCCCCGCTGCACACAGCGCACACAGACGTGGGGACGCCAGACGCCGGGGGCGGGGGGGGGCAGGCGCAGCCTCCTGTGCCACCGGCCGCTCCCCTCGTCGTTCCCCCAGAGCGGGCTCAGGGTCCTGGAGGGCGGCGGGGAGGGGTGGTCCGGCCTGAAGATGCCGCGAGCCGGAGGCAGGGGGGCCCCCACGGGGCCCTGGCCGGACCCGCGCCCGCGGAGGCGTTGGTGGGGTGGCAGGCGCAGAAGGCGCGAGCCACCCGTGGGGAACTGTCAGAGACTCTAACGCTAGAGAAACGCAGGCGCGTTTCCTCCTTTTGCTTTTGCTTTCGCTGTTGGTCGTCTGCGAGCTGACCCTGGGGTGTGTCACAGAATTGGGGCTCACGGCAGTGACCGTCTTGACCCGGCCACGCACGCTCGCCAGGCCGCTCCAGGGGAGCGTGCGCGATCTTGGGGTGCCGGGGGGCCAGGACCACCCCGGGGGGACCTCCCGGAAGGACCTCCTGGAGGGACCTCCCGGAGCTCTGGCAAGGGAGCAAAGCCCCTCTGGCGGAGCAGGCAGGGGACGTGGGGACCTCAGAGAACGTGCCAGCGTGGAGCACGTGACTCAGCAGGGGCAGGCGTGGCTGCTGCTCAGGCCTTCGTCTCGGGCAGTTTGAGGGGCAGAGGTGTGGACCGGGGTCTGTCCGTCACGCTGGTCTCAGGCCTTCCCCAGGGGCACGGTGGGGGGGAGCCCCAGTCTGCTGCACCCTCCCCCTTCCCGCCACGCTCTGTGTGCTCGTGGCCTCGGTCTCCTGGTAACTCTGGGGACCCGTGCACCGTCTTCCTCGGGTACAGTGTTCACAGGTGCACGGCCAGCCCTGGCATCTGCGCTGCGAGGCGCTCTTATCCCCTCACACAGGTCCCCGGCAGGCGCCTTGCCACCCGCGGGCGGGCTGGGATGAGCCCAGGACCCGCAGACCTGGCATTGTGGCCGAGGCCTGAGGCGGCCCAGCCATAGGGCCCAGCGGTGTCCACGCCCCATGTGGCGCTTTGCAGTGTGAAGCTGGGGTCGGGAGAGTCTGGCTGGTGGCGCTCAGCCCGTCTGTCTGTCTGTTGGTTCAGAGGCATGTTGTTCTGTGGCCGTCTCTTACTCAGGTGCAGTTCGCAGGTCACCCCCTCTCCTGTTCCTCTGTGCCGTGTGTGCGGGTCCGCCCCGCCTCCGGCCTGTGGTACCCACACACCCTCTGTCGGAGAGAACGGGGGACACGCCAGACGTGCTGGCGGACCCCGGCGGCCTCCACGATGGGAGCGCACGGCAGGCGCAGGCGCAGGGTGCGGGGAGCAGTGAGGGATGATGAGGCGATCGCAGGAGGCACCGCTGGGCGTGCCGGGCGCCGCACGCACAGGGCGTGAGGGATCACGCTGCTGCTCCCTGAGCGGGGAGCCCCGAGCACGCCGGGCTTGACCTGTACGCGCCCCAGCGGAGCGCATCTGGTCAGCCTGCCATTCCTCAGGCTTCGTTCTGGACACGGCACGGCAACGCCAGCCCAGAAGGAGCGTCTCTGATGACGCACCTGCATCTTAGGGCAGCGGTTTCTAGCTCGCGTAACTCAGTGGCCTTCTCCGAGACTCGTTTGTTCTGCTGATGCTAAAAAAAGTTGATTCTGTAGTTTGTCTTGTTCTGTTTTTGTGCCAGTTTAGCAGCAGTGACACGTTATCGTGATTAACTTACTGATAAATTGGGGAAGTTTTTAAGTATCGCGTCATTGTGCGCTTACTGTTCTCCTGGGCGCTGAGTGCAGACGTCACGCGTAGGAAGCCGGTTTGCACGATGGTAGGTGAGGGCAACACACGCGTGGTGTGGGTTAGCCTGTGTGCCAGACAGGGCGACTCTGCGTGTGAGAACACGGCCATTCAACGTCACAGCTGTCCCAGAGGCACACGTTTTAGACAGCGGAGAACGGAAATGATAATCCTGGGGAAAAAGAGTGTCCCCTCTGCGACGCCACCGCAGAGAGTGCTCCAGCCCGTCTCCCGAACGCTTCTGGCAGAAGCGGTTCGCGGAATGTGCTGCCGTCCGTGGCTTTGGGTGCAGGGCTCCCCCCCACAGGTGCGCGGCCCGCGGTCCTACCTGACGCCTCACTGAACTTCAGACGTAAGCTAAGGTGACCTCAGCGGTTGATTTCAGTGAGTAGTACGGATGTGTGGTCCTTCTCACGTTAAGTGTCAACATTTAGGATCAGAGATTATGCGTGCCTGCGGTTCCAGAAACAGACGTCCGTGGTTTCTAATTTGACATTCTCGAGGGGCGTTCTCGGAGCCTTTCTGAGCGGTGGCCTGCTCCCAGGGTGTTCTGACTCTTTTGTCTTAAGTCTGATAGACCATTTCGTCCTGACATGTACCGTTAGAAAACCCGGCTTTCAGGAGATGTGAATGAGAGAGAGTAACAACATTGAAACTCGACATCAAATATCATTTCTATAACCTTCCTCTGATCTTCATCGGGCACGTGCCAGAGAGTTAGCGACGGCCCTCGTGTCCGCGCTGCTCACTCCTAGGGCAGAACGCTGCTCGTGGAGCCGCGGCGGGAGGGGCTGGCTCAGCTGCTGCGTCGCGGTTCGCAGGGCGCGTGGACACTTGACCCGTTAAGAAGGCACCCCCCCCCCGTCATTTAACTTCAGGGTTGGAGTGACCATCTCAGTGGACGTTGCCGAATGAGCAATGTCACTCTCCTGTTTCCAGTGAAAAGAATGTTAGTGCATAGTCTAATGTCATATGCAGGTAAATTTGTATTGCTTAAGAAATCATTTGAGGTTTTCAAGGTTTAATTTAAAAGCTGAGATTCGGGTTTCTTGAACGAGTCAAATTAAATGTGCTGTTGGATAAACTTATAAAAAATTAAGTGTAATCATACGTCCGTCAAAATGATTGATTAGACAGCTTTATCTCTGTGCTCACCTGTAAAGTATCTCTGTAAGGACCGCTTTCGTGTTTTGCAGGTACTGTAATAGGTGTTGTCATTTATACGGGAAAAGAGACTCGAAGTGTACTGAACACATCCAACCCAAACAATAAGGTAGGCCAGCTGAGGGCGGCCTGCGGTGACCTCGCCTCTCGCGTCCCGGGAGAACGAGCGTGTAGCCGGAGCAGCGCGCGGCTCTCGCTCGATACGTGACGTCAAACCGGACTGTCCAAGATGCTGGTGGTTTAGGGTGCGACTTCCCTGCATTGGTTAACACCATGCTCACGCGGAAGCGTTGCCAAGTATCTTTTCTTGGTTAATCAGTTTTATATGTCTCTTAAATTTTCATGGTGGAGTATATAATTTGCCTATAATTTGACAGTTAATTGTGGGGTTTTTAATTTCTCTAGATCTATATTACAGTTTGCACTCTATGTTGATGGTTCATTTTAAAGATAAATCTGTATTAATGTTTTTATAGTATTTAATGTGATAGTGTGATACTGTTAAACGAGTTTTATTTATTTCTGTTTCAGAAGTATATGAAAAACCAGGTTGTCATTTTAAAGACCGCTCGATTATATTTCTAAGCTAATTATGTTTCTGTTCTGTCCCTAAAATTGTTGCCTATGCAGTCAACGTGTATACGTAGGTGAAATTGTAATTAAAGGGTCCGCTCAGAGTTGCTGTGACCGGCCTCCCGTGGATGACCACAGTTGACCCTGGCCTGGAGGGTGACTGCGGGTCACTGGTGTGCCACCAGCCAGCCTCCTGAGCCCGGGCAGGCGGCTCCCCTCTGGGTCTGCGTGCTCAGCGTCATCACCATCGTTGTTCCGTGAAGGGAGACGCCACGTGTGAACGGAGGGCCGGGGCAGCTGCCCCCACCGCGGGGGTGCGCCGTGGGGTATGAGCAGCCCGGGGCTGGTTTCTGCCCCCCTCCCCCTGCAGGGCGCCCCCCGGCCCCCCACGCCTGCCCTCTTCCGCTCCTGCCCCCGTCTTTCTCTCGCTGCTGTTCAAACAGCCTCTCCACGGCCCTGGGTCAGCGGGACGAGTCCCGCAGGCGCCGTGAGGGTTTGTCTGCCGCTCTCTGTCGGTCTCACGTGCGCAGCCTGTGTCCTCCCCTGGCCGGTGCCGTCGCGGTGCCCGGTCAGCGGTTCCGCATCCCCCGTCCGCGCCCTGCTGCGTGTTGATGGGCAGCGGGTCACGCGCCCGCAGGACAGCCCGCGGGGGACGCGTGCCGGAGGCAGCACCTGCCAGCAGGGCCCCTTCCCCTCCCTGGGGGCCTGAGCACCACGGAGGTCTGCCTGGTGGCCCCCCTAGGCGTGGCGCGCTCGTGCACCGTGAGGAGGGAGACGACGTCTGCACGTGTCACTGACCCTGGTAGATGTCACGCGTGAGAGACTTCGGGGGAGGGACGGAGGTGCCGCGCGGTCCCCGGGAGCGCTGTCCCCCAGGAGCGCTGGCGCAGGCCGGGAGGGAGGGTGAGAGCGCGGCCCACCATCGTGACACGCTGCCCCTGGGAGCTGCGCGTCCCTGTCCCCGCACAGCTCAGACTGCTGAGGGCCCGTGGGCCGGAGGCGCGTCGCCCAGCAGGCTGCGCGGGAGCGTTTCGGGGGCGCTCATGGGCAGGCACGGCGGGCAGGAGGGGTTTTGCGTGGAGCCCGTGGTCGGCAGGCAGCGGACTGGGTGCACGTCCCCAAGGGAGCCCGTCTGCCCTGGCGCGGCGCACAGGGCCCTGAGCCACGCGGCTCTACGCACCACGGTCCCCCAGGCACCCTCGGGAGACACGCGTCCCTGACCGTCGGACGAGAAGCAACGGCCACGGCAGCGTCCACGTGACCCCGTGCGCGACTTCTGCCAGTGAGCGGGGAGGGGGGACAAGGAGTGCGGCAGGGTGACCGCCACGCGCGCCCTTCCCCTCGGCCGGAGGACGGGGGAGCCAGGCGAGGCCGCCGGGGAGGACAGGGAGGAGGCGCTCCCTGCGCTCGGGGCCAGGGGCGGCTGGTGCTGTGCAGGTGACGGGTGACGGGGGCGAGGGCAGTGGGGAGCGTCTCGGACTTGGCCATTAGGAGAGCACGGGTGAGCTGAGCGTCACTATCATGATTCCGTCGTGTCCGTTCAGGAGGGCCCTCAGGAGGCCGCGGGGGGCAAAGGGTGTGTGTCTCGGGCACTGGGGCCAGGGCGAGGGGCGAAGGTAGAGCCCTCCCTGTCACCCTGCCGCCCTGTCAGGCAGGTGCCTGAGGCGCCAGAGAGGCGATGGTAATGAAAACGGCCGACTCTGCTGCGGAAAAGGGTCGTATTGATTTTGTTTGTTTGCGGTAAGAAAATCGATAGCACAAAACTATTAATGCTCTCAGTGAGAGAGTGAGGGTCTCCATGTATGAAGCAGAAAGCGTGTTCCGCGGAAGGGTCCGTGTCTCGGGCATCCAGCAGCAGCTTCAGTACATAAACAGGGTCCCGTAGAAGAAAATGACACATGTTGTCTGGAGACTAGCTACTGTATAAAATACGGCGCTGGCTTCTTTGATTTACATGAAATATTTACAGTCATCGATCGGTCCACCAGTCGGGGTCTCCCCCCCGCCCCGCCCCCTCCCTCCGCTCCGGAGTCTGCATTTCCCGGCCACCTGCAGCGCAGTGTGTGAGAGGGACATGCAGATCTGCAGAGTCGCTCTAGGTCCTAGCACGTGAGACACTACGGGAAGACGGTGCCGGTGTCAGAGGAAAACACGAGTGAGCAGCCTTGGGGGCCGTGACGTCGACGTAGGGTGTGGAAAGAGCCCAGCGCCCCGACAGCCCAGGGGGTCAGAGCCCAGCAGGTCGGGCTCGGGCAGGGCCCCGAGGCTGGGACCCCCAGTCTGTGACGGAGCCAGTCCCACGTGTGGGTTTCTGAGGCCGATTTTCTGGAGAAGCTACGGCTGTGTAAAGGGGCAGATGGTCGGGTGGGTGTGGCAGAGGGGTAGAGGTGTGTGCCGCCATGGCGACAGAAGCGCCCGCAGTGCAGGCGGCCCGCCAGGCCGTGGCAGCAGAGGTTACGCTGTCAGATGTCGTGAGGTCACTGCGCTCCCGGTGCTCACCCCGCAGGGCGCCCTCCTGGTCTCCCCACACTCGGGCACAGGCCGTAGCTGGAGAAGGCTTTGCCCGGACGCCTGTCGCCATTGGGGACACCACCCGCCTTCGTCGCTGCCGACACGTGTGAGGACGTGTGACTTCTCCGTGCGGGCCGGGCGTTCTTGTGGGCTGGTCTCCCAGAGCTGAGCACACGGACGTTAGGCATGTAGCCAGTTGTATTTGTTTCCTCATAAAATAAGTTTTTAAGCTTGTCCCTATAGTCAGCTCACGTCCCAAGCCTTAATGTGGCCATTTATCCTTTTTATCTTCATTTTATCCATTTGTCCTTGTCCAGCTGCCTTTTAAAAGACATCCTCAAACAGAAAAGTGAGAAGAGTGCGACCGACCACTCACGTACCCGGAACCCGGGCTGACCAGACTCCCCGCCCGTCCCTTAAATGTTCCAAACACACGTTTAAAACCAGACGGAGGCGCTCTCTCTGGCCGCCGCCTGAGTGGCCCCCACGGCCTGATCTTGCGCCCCGGTCGGGTGGCCCTGGCTTGGGGACTTCAGCTTCCTACCTATCGACAGATTCTGGGCCCTGGACGCCCCCCCCCCCCCATTCCGAGTCAGAAACCAGAGCTGGGTCTGATGCGTGCTAATTAAGACCGAGAGCCGCTGCCCTCCGCGGCCACCACGACCAGGGTGCGGCGCGGGTCCTCGGGTGAGCTCGTCGAGCTGCCGCCGGCTCAGAGCCTGACCACGGTCCCACCTGAAAGCCCCCTTTTCCGTGGGTCTCTGACACCGAATCCTGAGGTCTGCCTGGGTCACTTGATAGCATCAGAACATCCAGCCGTAGGCTCGTTGCGGGAGTTTGTTAGAATCCTTTTCTAGAGGTAGCGTTTGTCCAGACTCGGGGATTCAGAGGAAACCCACAGTATGGGGAGAGGGCTCAGGTTATAAGGCAAAAGGTTCTTAATGCTCCCTTTCGGGATCGCAGTGTCTCCTCGTCGTGCCGGCCGGGGACAGGTGTGAGGCAGGGGGACGGGCTGCACGCATGTGGGGTTTTATTTTAAAACTTAGAACAAATCAGAAGTTTCTTATTACTGAGCAATTACTTTTATGATAATATTTCGTGAAAGTTGAAATTATAAGGAGTGCAACGTGAGTCATGGACTGCTTTATAAAACCTAGCCTGAGATATATGTAATAAGATGACACTTGATTACATTTAAGAGAGAAGAAATACTTACAGGAGGTTAAGAAAAATCAATTGTGACAGGTTGCCATTTTCACGCCATTCATAATAATAAGTTGCTCCGAGCCAGAACATCAAGGATGAAATGATAATACAAATTGCTTCCAGCAGTTATTGTAATCCCTGGGGCATATTGATTTGTGTTTCTAATAAAAAGATGCTTTCAGATGTCTCATTGACAGACAGGTGATGTATGCCATTATGTGCATTAGAGCCCTGCTTATTCTCGGAGTCGTCGGGAAGGCGCTTTCAGATAATAGAACAGAATAGAATCAGCCCGGTGCACTTTGCACGTTGAACTATCACGGCTGTTCTGGAGAAGAGCTTTCTTATTTTAAAAAGGACACTTGATTAATATTCTCCAAGTTGGGTTGATGTATGTTAAAATATTACAGTCGAATAACTTATTTTTCCCTTTGCCGAGGGCTGCAGGCAGGCTCGGCACCCCTTAATTTTTTTAATAGTTGCCTTCTCGAGCAACAATATTTTCGGGTTTAAATATTTGTTTAAAAATGTGATCGTGCGCTTCACAAAAGAGCCACATGCTGTAGAATATGGTATTACAGTCAGTCTGCGCAGACAGAGAGGCTCGGGGGACGCTTTCTGGATCACTGTTATTAATATTAACAAATCACAGCGTTTCAGAGCCGCCGCAGGCAGGGCTCAGCGGCGACAAAGCGAGCGCGCGCGCCGCCTGCACACGCCAGGCTCCAGCTGCTCCGCGAGGGGCTGCGTCTCCCCGGCAGCCGCGCGAGTATAAATAGACGTGTCATCTCGGGAGGGCGGCAGGGGCGAGCAGCTCGCGGGGGCAGGGGCAGGCCTGACGCCACCTGGGACGCGCGCGCTCAGCCCGAGGTTCGACGTGGCCCGAGTTCGTCCCTGTGGAGCAGGGGCTCTGAGTAAGGGACACAAGCACGTTGGTGTCGGGCGGGTCTGGCCGGGCCGGGCCGGGCGTCCTGGCCGCGGTCACCTGTGCAGGAAGGAGCGTGCGGTGGCGTCGCGCCCGCGCTGGGCAGCTCAGCCGAACGCCCCACGGCCAGGACCCTGACACGCCGGTTAGTCACGCGGCACACACCTGTTTTCACTACGGACTTCAGGTTTTGAATCCCTTGATGCTTCTCCCCGAGGCCATAAAAACTGTTAGAAATGTGTGCAACTGGCGATGACTTACTTCTCACAGAAGTGCGTGTGTACGACTCCCAGTAACTCGGGAGTGTCCCGACGACGGCCTTCCGGGACGGGCGAGCAGCGCGGCCGCGGTGTCCAGCAGCGCCGGCGTCCAGGCTCCTGACGGACGCGGCAGGAAGGCGGCGGGGCCGTGATGAGGTTTCCCGGTGACTCTGAATTCTCAGCGCGAGTGTCACCATCCAGGGCCCGCGGGGCGGATGCTCCCTGGGACCGCGCCCCGGGCCGCTCCTGGTCACCGGGCAGCGGCGGTGGCCCTGTGCGCAGCGGGCACAGAGCAGCGTTCGCTGGCGGGGGTGGCCGAGCCGCCTGAGCTGCTTTTCCCACTGTGCCCTGGGGCCCTGGGGCCCTCCCCTCAGGGGCGAAGCCGGCGGTCAGCGCCTGCAGGCCGTGGGGGGCACCTGTGCTCGGGGCCGCGGGCCGGGAGGGGACCTCGGGAGGGGACCCCGTGCAGCAGGGGGGCCTTTGACGCCAGTTTAACGTGAACTTCAGTAGCTTGCTTTCGCCCTGTGTAATTAGCCTTGTCAGCTACTAATTACCGTTCGGGAAACTTTAAGCTGTGCCCCGCAAGTGTGGATTTCCGACTGCAGTGAGCCGTTACTGGCCGGGACCCTTCTGGGGGCGCTCAGCCGCGCCCAGCATTTCCGGAGCGCCCCTTTTCAAACCGCTTCGTGCTGTCGGGATCGGAACTTCCTGAAGCCTGGGCCCGGCTCTCCCGTGGGGTTCTGTTCTTTCTGTCGCGGAGAAGCTGGTCCAGACCCACCCTGTGCCCCCTCAGCCCGCCCCGGGTCAGCCCCAGGCCCTTTCAGCAGGTGGCGGTTCGGAGGCAGGACCTGGGTGCTGCATGTTGGGCCCGCTCAGCAGACCAGGGGGAGGACGGGGGGCCGGGTGTGCGTGCGCACACCTTCAGGTCCGGAGTTATCGTCACGTCTGTGTGTGTGGACCCCGTGAGTTCAGACTCGCGTCCAGTCCCGGCCTAGGTCCCCGATTCCCTCCTCCTCCCGCGGCGCCCCCGCAGCTCCGCCCGGGCCACACCCCCCGCCGGCACGGACAGTCCCCCGTGCTTGGAAAGGAGAATGTGGACACAGTCGAGTGTGTTATCTTCTCGTTGCCCTTTGCGTTGCATTTCTTGAGGGCTGGAACTGTGTGTTTCGTTCACTTCGTAGACTGTGTTCAGGCCAACGCATTGGGGGCCAGGAAGTGCTGACCGAATGGGCACAGGAGTCGGTCCCTGAGGGCAGCGATGGAGGCCTGTGGGCTCCTGAGTGTCACCTGATGAGCGCAGACTGGCATGCGCCTTCGCCGGGTTTCGGGGAGGCACGGCCGGGAGCGCGGAGCCCCCAAGCGGAGCACAGCGCTGTGCCTGGCGAGCCTCTGCCCTCGCCCACCCGCGCCCGCAGACTGCTGTGCCCGCTGACGGCTGCCCGGCCGCGTGACAGACACTCCGCCACCCTCACAAAGTAGAGACGGAAAAACGAGACAGGAAAAAGACAAATGTCACGTCACCACATGAAGTTCGTTAACCTGTGGAAACGAGCAGCTGGGGTACGGTACGATTTAGGGGAGGATTTATTTTGTTTGGGTTGGATATTTAGTCATTCAAGCAACAATTTTCTTAAGTTAAAGCCAATAATTTGTGTTTTTTTTATTATAATTACAAAAATTGTTTCATAGCCTTAAGATACAGACATGATCTGGAACACAATATAGAGAACAGAATTTTCATAATGATTCAGTTTAATATGTTTTTAATTCCAAACAATATAAAGAAAAATGGCTGCTCCCGAGGTTTAATTTCGATCTCAGCTGATGCATCCGCCCGCGCCCTGGATGATGAGGGCGTCTGCGCAGCAGCCCCGTTTTCAGGGGGCGAGTGCGCCCTCCCCTCGTTAGCAGTCGGCTCAGGTTGCCGTGGCATTTACTCCAGATTGAAGGAGAAAGTCGGATTGAAAAGTTCCCTCCCGGTCTTTAATTAGTAATCAATTCTTATTTGAGACCTGCTCTTAAACTCCAGCTTGCTGAGTACAGAATCATGACAATTTTAAAGATAATTTATGGTTGCTAATGAACTAAAACCAGAAAATACAAGTAAATAGGTTCTTGGACGTTTAAAAGTATCCGTGTCCTTTGCGCAATTTCATTTAACGCGCGTCTTAAATCGTCGTGAGGATGTGTGCCCTGCCGGGTAGTGACTCTGTGTTCTCTGTACTAATGCTGAGGCAGGACGTTAAAAAGGAGGCTAGGATGCTCAAGATCCGAATCTGTTTTGTAAAGTAGGATTTGCAGTGCTCAGGAAATACGTGTTTTAAGAGTAAATAGAGCAGTTTCATTATTCTCCCCCTCATGGTGAGTAAAACGTGCACTTTGTCGTTTTGTTGCTGCTAGTTTCTCAAAATGCAATGGGAGGGTTTGGCCGTGGTTTTGTCACCCTAGCGGGGGGAGGGAGCGTCTGCGGCCGGCCAGCCTCGCTGCTGTGTCTGGTCCGATCTCAGTCCCCGGCTGGCTCTGGGTGGCATGTGCACGTCACTGATTGGTGTCAGGTGGTTTCTGTCTCCCGTCCCCTGCCGGCGGTTCCACGCCGAGGAGCCGAGCGTGGCGCTCAGCGGTCTGGGCCGTCCTGTCCTTCTCTGCCAGGAGCGCCCGGGACGCCGGCCTGCTGCTCTGTCGGCACAGCGAGGACGCGGGTGTGTGACCGTCCCTCCAGGAGCTCGCCGCTGACGTGGCAGACGCGTTCACGGGGCACTCGAAACAGGCCCCGCGTCCGTGCTGTCCGTGTGAGCAGGCTGTCCCCGAGCTCGGAAGGGCGACCCCGACAGAGCCGGGGCTGGCGGAGGAGGGGCCGTGGGGACGCTGGGCCCCGAGGCGCCCCAGCTCTGACCGTCCTTCGTTCACGAACCCGATGGAAGCTCGCGGAGGGAACGGACAATGCGAGCCGGGCGGTGCCCAGGGCTGGTGCCCCCACGTCTCTCGTGGGCCTGGCACCCCTGTGCAGCGCCAGGACGCCAGGGTGCCAGGCTGGAGGCCCAGGCCTGGCCGGGCACAGCACAGGTCCCCGTGGTGGCGCCCTGAAGACGGGTGACAGAAATCATGCCTTCTGTCATGATTTGCTGAGATCATGGTGGGCCACCAGGTTGAACCGAAAGCGAAGCCCTTCCACGCTGGCCGTTCACGCGGCTCCGCCGTGTGAAAGCGGGTGAGTTACGCGCCCGCCGTCAGGACGCCGGTCCTCCTGTCATCCTGCGGCCCCGTCCTGTCCCCTCGGGCCCCCTGCAGTGTCGTGACGCTGCGTTTGAGTGCAAGGGCTGGCAGGCCACCGCCGAGACGCTGAGGCTTTGCCTGCGTCACCTGCAGCTGGAGCGTACGGCCCGCGTGTCCTTGACCCCCACACGTGTCCCGTGTCCTCCGGGCTCGTGTCACCGTCAGGGTGGAGCCCCCGCCCCTGGCTCTTCCCGGCTCCGCCACAGGCAGCCTCGTGCACACGGGGACCCGGCACCGTCTGGCCGGAAGGCGGCTCCCGAACCCCTGGGTCCTCAGCTCCCCCGTCGGGGGCAGCCTTTCTGTCGCTGTGCACGTGCTCGTTCACACGCTACCGTGTCATGACATCTAGAGCACGTGCTGCACGCGTTCTCACGCACTCTGTGTTAGCGTCATGACCCGCGGCGTCTCGTGGTGGTCTCATGGGGGCCGAGGGTTCACCCTCGTGTCTGAGCTCGTGTCTGAGCTTCAGAGCATGACGACCTCTAACACGGGCCTCCGTGTGGCGGGTTTGCGAGCCTCCGCTGACCCTTAGCTGCCACCTGGTACGAGCTCGGAGAGCTGCTGGCATCTGCTGCTGGTCGCCGTCACCTGCACGTTGCAGCCCGTCCATCCCCACTGAGGTGTGAGTGGGGCCCTTCCCCGGGCACGTGCGTGGGGGGACCCCTGCACAGGAAGCGGGGCCCTTCCCCGGGCATGTGCGTGGGGGGACCCCTGCACAGGAAGCGGGGCCCTTCCCCGGGCATGTGCGTGGGGGGACCCCTGCACAGGAAGCGGGGTCCTTCCCTGGGCATACACGTGGGGGGACCCCTGCACAGGAAGTGGCGACAGCATTTTAAGGTTAATTCGGGGGACTTCTAATGCACGAGGCACGGACGGCGGGGGGCGTTTGGGCAGGTTCCTGGTTCGCCCCTCCGAGCATTTCGTGTGTCCCCACGCGTCCCCACGCGTCCCCACGCGTCGGGCGTCGGGGGCCGGGCCGCGCGGCGCTCTGCACGCCTCCTCCAGCCTCCGCAGCGGGACTCGGCGCCGAGCGCCGTGTTCCGTGGACGCGGGGTGCTGTGACTTAGGGCGCAGGCGGCGCACCCCGGTTTCAGGCCGCACCGTCCCCCGTGGCACCGGCGCAGCTGAGCGTCGCGGGCCGGAGAGACGTGTGTAGCGAGCAGTTTACAAAATGAAGCCAGCTGTGTTTCCCTACAGACCGCGGCTTCCTGGCACGCATCATTAAACCTCATTAGCTACTTCCTTTACAAGGGCTCGCGCAGCCCTGCTCGTCGCATATTAACATTTTCTGCCCCTCCAACTGGAAATTATTTGCTTTATTGTAGAGTGTCAACTTGCTCTGGTTTCTGATGCGTTCTAATTGGTACTTTAGAGTGTAATCATCGTGAGATACCACGCCATGCACTTCTTTATTTGGAAATTAATACAGACCTTTTCACTTTATCTGTCAATCTGGGCAACTTTTCACACAAGCCCCAACTCTTGGGATTGCTTACAAGCCATTAAGTATGAAATGGTTCATAAAATGTCTTGGAAGACACAAAGTAACCCCAACATTTTAGATGGTTTAAAATAGTGTTACGTTTTGCCAACGTCCCAGTAATAAATCTCTTCGATAGTTCTGATAATAAAAAGCAAGCCGAAAAGTTTATTTAACCCTATTACGCTTATCACTTCATGTTTTAAGCAGACCTGCTAAATTCCATTTTCATTTCCAGCGAAGGCAAGTCGTGAGAACCGTGGCTGTTGAAAACTGAGTGCCAGTGAACTAAGAACAGTGCGGTCACGTCATTCTCTCTCTTTTCCTGCCATTCTCGGCCTGCCGCCCCGCTGCGCTGCCCCCAGAATGAAAATGTGGATCTGCCGTTAGCGTCCGGTCGGGAGCTGGCGGTGCCGATGCGTGGGTGGGACCGAGGCTGGACAGACCCTGTCGCTGCGCTCGGGATAACCGTGATCCGGAGGCGATGCGAGCCCCGGCCAGCGTTTTCTGTGTCGTCACGTGGTTTTAGGGTGATCAGAAATAGGTGCTGTGTGTTTCCTTACAAGGGAATTCCATGAATTCGGGGCAATGGTGATCATAATTTTGATTCCAGTAAATAGTCACAGGTCTTGTCAGGTCAGCTAATGACTCTTGATTTAAAAACACTGCTGAGTGGTTTTATGGAGTGCCAGGTGCCAGGCATATCTGGGGGTTGGGGTAAAGACCTTAAATGGTCCATAAATTCCCACATACTTACTCCATAAAGCGAGGAGCATCGAAGGAGGTAGTGACACATGACTGGACACCGTCAACGCCTCCGTGTCACTGCGCAGGGTCCCGGCACAAAGCCGCCCTCGGAGAAGCGAGCAGGATGTGAAACACGCTGAAGTAGACCGCCACACCAGGGCAGGTGACACTGCGGATGTTCCTGCCGATGGGCGTCTCGCCCCCCGCCCCAGACGCTGGCGCTCAGCGCTGGCGCGTTCCCGATGCCGGGCCCGCGGCTGGCGAGGCGGCCGCCAAAACCAGACGCCGCGGCACCTCTCACACAGGAGCCCCGCTGGCCGACGTGGCGCGTCCCCTCGCCTAGCCGCTCCACGGTGCACTGTCCCTATGCCAGATCGGAGCTTCGACGGCGATGCTTTTAGTCAGTCACCGAACAGACTTCCGCCTTATTGTAGACACTCGTCCATATCGTAGCCTCTCCTGGGGAGAATCTAGGGCTGGAAGTTAAAGATACACTGTGAGTCGAGGGCCTTGTTTACTAGCGACAATGTCCCTGCTCCCTTTTCCAGCATGTTATGAGGAAATGAAGCCGGTGGACAGGTGGTCACCCCGCCCCCCGCCTCACCCCAGGTTCCATGCAATTAATTCTTCTTTAAAAATGGGGCCCAGACAGGAGGGCAGGGCTGGCGCCTGCTGCTCTGGCGTCCCCTGTCCCCTGCCCCCCAAGGGTGCGGGTCCTTGCTGTGTGGGAGAGGAGCACCCCCAGCCCTTTCCCCACCCTACCCAGCCGCCCTGTCACCACGGCACAGACCCTTCAGCGCTGTGTTCGCCCTCGGCAGAGTGCAGGGGTCCCCGAGGGGACAGTGACTGCAGGGACGCCCAGGCGCGATGGCCTGACAGCCCCGGCTTCACAGCCCGTCATCCCTGACGAGTGTTCACAGAGCCAGACCTTCGCGTCATTGTAACTGACAGGCTTAAAAGACAAGATTACTTTTCGTTCAGTAGCGCGTTTTATAAGTTAAGTGAATATTTTAAGAGTACATTTTAGGGGTGTTTCTGAAACACACTCGCACAAGATGTTTAAAACGTCCCGCATTCGGGAGGAAATAGTGACACACGCGTGCGCATCCCTCCCAGCACCCCGGCAAGGTGACATGCCCTGCGCTCGGCCATAAGGCCCCTGCGCTATGGGCACCGAGCCTGGACTGGAAGCGGAAGGGGACGACCACCCCGTATGTCAGCAACTCACAGGAAGCCACGGTCGGCCCCTTCGCACTGTCTGTCAAAGATTTATGTAAGACTCCCAATGAAAGTCTTTCTTTCAAAGTGTCAGTACCATCAGAGGCATTACGAGAAAACTTTACTTCTCCTGGCCCGAGGGGTAAAAGAATTCCCAGGGGTGCGGGGCGTTCTGCAGTCCCTGGAGACGCGTGGGGCAGCCAGGGCGGGCCGTGCGGACACGTCTGCTGCCACCACGGCCTTCCCGGCCGCGGCGGGGGCATCGGCGTCCCCGAAGCCCACGGGCGCTGTGCTGCCGGGCAGCACGGGCTTGAGAACAGACTAACCTATTTACGAAAGTATCTGTTAAAATAAATGTGAAATGACCCAAATAAACTGCGTGTTTAATTGGATTGACTGGAAATGCACATGCCTGACCTCGGATCCACTCACAGGAGGGTGCGGAGGGCTCTGCAGGCTGCTTAGCTTCGGTGGGTGGTCTTGGCCAAACCATTTAAAATTGATAGCGTCTGCATTGTTACGACAGACGTGAGGTAAACATACAGATGCGGGATCTTGAAACCATTAAGGTCAGTGGTTGCAATTTTATTGACTTAGGCTGTGGAGGTAAATCTTCAGAAAGCCTTTGCACTGGGCTAGGGACTGACGGGTGACCTGCGGTATTTTAGATGTCTCTAAAAGTGATTCTTTATGTGACACTGGCTTCTTACTCAGGAAATTCCCCACCAGGTATAACACAGAATGTTAAAGTCTAAGAATTGCCTTGAGTTATTCGTGACAAAGTATTTTTCTAAAAAACAACAACGACTTGTATTGAATATGCTGAATTGGTGGGCTTGGAGATCCAGGGTCTGCTTTCAGCAAAAGCGGGTTTTCAGAATTCAGAAAAAAGCCTCAGACTTGAGCGCCCTCTGCCGGCTAAGCCTCAGCCTGCCGCACCTCTGCCTTGGCTTTCTGTCCCCAGCTTAGTTTAGACGCGTCATTCAAAAGCAGCAGAGGACGCGGGCAGGAAGCCTGGCCGTGAGCGGCGCACACATCATGTTCAGGGCAGCGATGGGCTGGCCACGATTCGTAGGGTTCGATCTTTACACCCCTGATGCTCAAGCTACGTCCGCCGTTGTGAAATAAGATCAGGAGCGCTGTGCCTCGGAAAATTGTGGGGTTTCCTCAGTATTCAGTGTGGATTTTAATGTGATTCATGTCCATGAGTACAAATTAAATTTCCAAATAGTTTCCGGACTGCTTTGCCTATTTGTGCATCTTATTTTTGTTTTAAATATGGCTTTGATATATCACAAGTTGAGAATATTTGAAATAACTTATATTACTAAAAATAAAAAATAAGCAGTTATTTTTAGATGACCGTGTTGCTTTAAATGCGGTGGCTTTTGACGTGTTGTTAGGTTTTCATAAAGGTTCACACACAGGAGGGAAGCTGTCAGCCGGACTGCACGAGCAGATCGCCCGCGTGAACGTACGACACAAGCCTGAGTTTGGAAACACGGTTTGAGATGTGTGTAAACACGTGTTCATAGAAATGTGCTGTTTCATGGCACTTCTGACAATTCCAAGCATGTTCTGTGGAGCGAATGTGTGTCGTAGGACATGCTGGAGTCAGTATCGAGATGTCTCGAAGGGTCTGGAAGGCCAGAGGTTTGAGGAGAGACCCTCCAGCCTAGCAAGGGGGGGTGTGTTTGCGGTCACTCGGGGTGACTTCACCTTAGCAACCCGTTTGCCGTAGGCCGGCTGGCAGGGTACGTGTGCACTGTCCTGGACGGGACCGGATTAGGGCACGTGCGTGTGAACTCACGGGGAGGGCTTTCTAAAAATATACCGACTCCATTTTCTTTCTAAATGTTTTATGTTCAAGGAAAACCATCTCATGTAGTAACTGTATAGTGAGCAAGGAAAAACCCTTACGTGCTGAATATAGAATAATCTGGAAAATTTCTTGGTGAAAATAGAGGATATGAAATATTCTTTCAGAGTAGACTTTGCAGTGTTATTGTGTAAGAGGTAGGTTTTGATTTTTTAAATTCAGGTGACACATTGTAACATTAAGAACTGTCGTACTGATACTCAGGGAGCTTTTAGAGCTCAGATTATTGAGCCAATAGCCGAGGATGGCTCCAAGAAACGCGCCTGATTTCGCAGATCACTGAGGCGATGAGCGGTAATCGCTCAGACGTCTTCGCGTGGGGCCGGCCGGCAGGTGCAGCCGGCGCCTGGCACTCAGTAGTTCGTGCCCGGAAAGGGGACAGATCAACTGCAGAGGAGAAGGAAGGCCTGTGGACAGCATCACTTTCTAAAGAACAAACACTTTTCATTTAAACTCCAAAACAGAAAAAGTGATTCCTGCAAGATTGAGGAGTTCGATCTAGTGTATGAGTTTCGGTTTTGTGAAATACAGACAGTGCAGATGAAGGTCTGAAAATTACTTATTTTGCTTTGTCGTGTCTTAAGAGTCTACTCCAAGTGGAAAGCATGGGGCTGATTGGCTTCGAAGACATTCGGAAGCAGCGTGCTTTTCGTAGGAATTTCAGTCAGAGTCAAGTGTGGCCCTGTGTCCGCTTTGTAGTCGCATCCGAGTTCTGAACGGGGAGGCGGGTGAGCTGGACCCGGACTCACTCAGCTGAACAGCCCCCCACCTGCCACCGCCCGGCGTCCACCCCGCTGCTCGGCCTGCGTAGTGTGTCTTGAGTGAATTAACCATTAGATTGGAGGCTTTTCCGTCTTTCAAGTTGTAATGCATTTACAAGGAAACTACAAGACAAATAATAATATTTAATGATAATATTAATGATGAAATAATATTGAAACTAAGATTTAGCTTTCTGCAGGAGTTTAAATGGGCTGTTCGACGTTTTGCCTGCTGTTATTTTGCTGTTCTTAAATACCTGCATGTAACAGTAAGTGGGAGTCCTGAGACCCGCACACGTGTCCTCACGGTCACGTGACGCTAGTACCGCACCGTCAGCGGTCGGCGGCGCTTCTGCCTTTCGCTCCGTCTGTCACAAAGCTGTCCTGACGGACTTCGGTTCCGGCGCGGTGCGCGCCGTGACGTCTCAGGGACTTGGTAGCAGGACGGGAGGCATGACCAAGATGGGCTGGAGTGGCGCAGTGTCGCGGAGATGAGGTACATTCTCATTGGTCCGTGCAGAGATGAGGTGGGTTCTCATTGGTCCGTGCAGAGATGAGGTGGGTTCTCATTGGTCCTTGCGGAGATGAGGTGGATTCTCATTGGTCCGTGCGATCAGCACAGGAAACCTGGCTGATCTCTCCTGGGTTAAGCCGGGAATACCGCATCTACCCTTTATTGTGGGTACGAACCGTTATTTCACTGAGAACCATTAGCTGTTTCAAACTTGGTACATAAATTAAAGAGGAGCTAAGTGGGTTTGTGATCGTTGCCATTAGCACATTTTAGATTATACAGGCAATTATTGTGCTCATTATCCTAGAACAGCCCCTTCGCAGAGCCATTGTGGCGTCTCAGACATTATGCGCGAATTTTCCCTCGGAGATTAAAATTTCCAGTAGCGTGTTTAATTTTGTTATCACAGTTGTTTCAAATAAAACAAATATTATGACAAGTAGAAGAAAATTTGCTTTACTAATATAGGAAATTACAATAAATGTTGAAAATTAGTTCCTAGCATACTTACCTTGCCTTTTCTTGTACAGTCATAATGACTTCAAGTCATTATTAATGTATTTTACGGGTGAAAAGATTTTGCAATCCGAGCAAAAGGTTCAGTGTTTCAAGAATTTTTTTAAAGAAGAGATTGACACCCAAACTCAAGTTACCACCTTCTTTATAGAATCTGTAACTTTATAAGGTGGCTGGTGTTTATACTGAATAGTTCTTAAGAGTCTAGATTGCATTTTAGACAAGTTGAACAAACTTTTAAAGGTGTGTGAGAGGAGTGAGAATAAAAAATTCACTATTAATTGAAAGTGGACTTTAAAAAAATAAGAGTCGAAATACCTATTTTCTTCTCACTGTGATTTCTTAGAATTGGCAAAACACAAAACAAAACAAACAAGATCGTACCCCATGCTATGGCTTGGTTCCCGTTATATTCCAGGAGGGACGGCCCTGGCTCAGAAGAGGCCTGGACAGGCCGGCGCCCACGCTGCCGCGCTCGCTGCTGCCCTCTGCGGGGGAGGGTGGGGCACAGCGCGCGGCTGGCCTCAGAGCTGCTGGCCTCGGGGCAGGGCGGCCACCTCGTCTGTCTGGCCAGCTGGAAGGGCCGTAGCTGTGCGTCTCGGCGGGTCCAAGTGCGAGGCGCGTCCTCGCACACCGTCCCGGAGGTGGCATTTTCCGAGGGAAACGCGGCGCCCTCTCTGACTGTGCCCCTGCCCTCACAGCCCTCTGCTGCCACGACGCAGGGACGTGGGCTCTGCATTCGGCAAGACAGTGATTCTTTATTTTATTGCAAGAAAAAGACCCACTCTGCAAGGCCAGATTAAATCATGCCTTTCACTTTTTAATGGGATTTGGATGAATAGAGTAAAACACGCACTTTGCATCCGCTGATAGCATCTTTGGTTGAGGTAATTGAGTCCTTTCTCCCCGACCAGTGAATAATGACTTCATCTGACCCTCGGCGAGCCTGACACTCAGGCCGCCTTTGTCACAGCGAGAGGAGCCGGGCTTTGAAACATGCTCTGCTTCCCTGGCTTAATTTTTCTTCATTTTAATCCCAGGCCCTATTTTTCTCAATAATTCAAGCATAAACTATGTAGTAGTTGAAGGAGCGGAAATTGCAAGATATTTGTCCTCGTTGTGCAGCTTCTTAAATGGAGTTGATAAATCAGGCTGCGGCCTCAGCTGCCGTGTTCTCCCGGGAAGCAGAGCCGCGGGCGGCCCCGCGGGGACGGGACGGGACGGGACGGGACGGGACGGGACGTGTCAGACCGGTCCTGCGGGCCGTTTGTCTGTCCTCCTCCAGGTCTGCAGCCGCCCCGGGCAGTGACCAGTGGCCGGAGAAGGCCTCATCTGCGGGCGCCTGGGCTTGCTCCGTGTCCTTGGCGAGGGGTCTTTACAGCAGGGATCGGGTCAAGCTCACTGCCCCGTCTGCTGCTCTCCGGAATGGAGAGAAGCCCTTCTCAGAGAGGCCGCTGGCGACAGGGATGACAGCCGCACAGCCTGTTCGTGGGGCCGCAGCCTCCCCGCTGTCCCTGCGTGGGGTGTGTGGGCCGAGGGCGACACACGTCACTCTCCGGAGTGCGAAGCGAGCCACCTGGGCTGGTCACGTGTGTGGCCACCTGCCTTACGCATCCTCGTGGGCATCACAGCACCCGCTGCCCGGAGGGGCACCGGAGGTTTTGTGGCCGGACCCCCAGGCTCGTGCGTCCTCAGTGGAGCCCGCCGGAGGTGCTCTGGGCCGCGACCCGTCCGCAGAAACCCGGCCCCGTCTCCGGGGGCTTCTCAGGGCGCTCGTGTGTCGTGCTGACGAAGGCTGACGCGAGAGGAAGCGTCAGGATGTCATCACTGTCGTGTAGTCACGCGTGTACCCCTGGGGCGTCGTGGTCATGTCCGAACTTTGTTTTTCAGGTCGGTTTGTTGGACCTGGAGCTCAACCAGCTGACCAAAGCGCTGTTTCTGGCGCTGGTGGCGCTGTCGGTCGTCATGGTCACCTTGCAAGGCTTCGTGGGCCCGTGGCACCGCAACCTGTTCCGCTTCCTCCTCCTCTTTTCCTATATCATCCCCATAAGGTGAGTCTAGGACAAAACAAAGACCTGGTTCCGTCGGACAGCATCTTAGCGACACTTATTTCCGCTCGAAAGGAGTGGTTCACGCAGCTCAAGAGGAAGGAGCCACGAACTCCGGTGAACCCTGGGGAGCCCTTCCGTAGAAAGTAACACTGTTTAGGGGGGTGAACTCAGTTTTGTGAGGGTCGTCTAGAAATGCGTCACTTTGCCTGACGTACATGTGTTGGTAGCAGAGTCTCTGACGGTGTCCGAATCCAGCGACGTGTCCTGTCTGGCGCTGCCGGCCTCCTCGCCTCCAGCGCCCTCGAGCGCTGTGCGAGCGTGGACGTTTTGAAGTCATCTGTATTTCAGAGACCGTCTAACACGTCTGACACGTTAGATAAAATACTGAGTGAGGTGGTCTTCTAACACGGACAGTTTTTCAAAACAGTAAGCCGTCTAACTCGAGATTGCGATATAGTTAACATTAGATGTCTGTTGAATTTAAAGACTAATATTGACAACAAATGTAGATAAGTCCATGTAAAAATATTTCCACAAAAAATATTTCTAAAAAGATGTCCTTAGTACATATGATTGAAATTGTTCACAGGAGTGAGGAGTAAAAACCTAACCTAGTAAGTCAGCCGAGAGAGACCAGTCTCTCTCGGTCTGCCTGCGGGACGCGCCTTCCATCCGCGTCCGTGGTGACCGTGGGGCGGCGGTCCATTCTCGGGGCTCCTGCGAGTGACCCCAGGGGGACCCGCACGGCGGGCAGAGCCGGCCTGCACGACCGCGTGTCCGGCCCGAGCTCCTCCCTGCGGTTTCGTGCAGAGTTTGTTGGGACTGGTTACAGGAGCCGGTGTTTGCGTGATGTTTTATGAAGACTCCGCGTGTCCTCGAGAGGAGCTTGGCTTTGACCTGCAGCCGCAGGCGTCCGTGTCTGCACCGGTCGCCACGGCCGCCGCCACCGTCCATCCCTCCAGGTCCGGGCGGATGCCCCGGCCGCGGCCTGTCCCATCGGCCGTTCGGAGCCGTGTTGGGATCTCCTGTCGCCATCGTGAATTCATCTGCTGCTCCCTGGCACTCTGTCTATTTGGGGCATTATATATTTCCGTGTCTTCGGTACTGGGTGTCTGCAAGTTTAAATCGTCATATATTTCTGCTGAATTAAGCATTTTCTCATTACAAAGTGACTTTCTTTATCTCTGCTAAAGCTTTTTGCATTAAATTCTACTTTGTTTTATGGTAATATAGCAATGCCAGCTGGCTTTTCATTTGTGTGGCATGTCTTTTTCCATCTTTGTACTTTTAACTTCTCTGTGTATTTATATTTATACGTGTCTTTTATAAATAACAAAGTTCTTTTTTCCACACTGATATCTTTGACGAGGGCGTACAGAATTGTTGTGATGCTATTAGATTTTTAGTTTAAATCTATCAATTTGTTTTGTGCTTTTAATATGACCTTTTCCATACATTCCTATTTTTTTTATCATTTATTATAATTCCACTTTTTGTTTAGTAGTTTGGAAATTTTATGAATGGCTCTTTTAGGAGTTATCCTAGAAATTAAAATGAAATTAAAACATTGTTTTTAATTTATCTTAGTCTAAAATTCATCATTTCAGTCACACGTCACCTTAGAGTGTGTGACTTCGTTTACCCCTTCTGACCTTCGGACATTTTGGTCGTTGATTTTAATTCCAGTCACGCTCAGGCCCCCGCGATGTTATCGTTTGTCCATTTCCTGCGCATTTTGGTTTATCCACGTTTTCGCTCTTCCTGTCTCCCTTCCGTTGCAGACGCCCATGTCGATGGGCTTCGTCCTCTCAGGAGTCTGTCCTTTGGCCTTTGCTTAGCGCTGGTCTTTGTCGGGGGGCTGCCCCCCACGACGCGGCCGAGTCGGGATGCGCGTCCCTCGGGGGGCAGTGCCACAGCTATCGGCGGACCCCCTTTGTGAGCTGGCCGGCTGGCGAGAGCCCAGGGCGCCACGCCCGTCGGCAGGCTCAGCCTGCCAGGGAACGGCAGGAGCAGCGAGGAGTCGGGCTGACCCAGCTCCTCTTGCAGGAAGCCCTCCTGCGTTGTTCTGCCAGCACAGTGGAGGGGCGCGTTATCACCATAATTACACGTTGCATTTAGGTTGTGCGTTCTTTCAATCAAATGAGATTTAAAATGTTTTTAAATAGAAATATTCTCTGTAGACACATTAGACGTCGTGGCTGCACGGTTAGCTGGACGTTCCTGCCGTGCTGGTCAGGAGCCAGCGCGTGTGGGCGGGCGGGGCTGTGCCAGGAGCACCCAGCTCAGGCAGAGCCCACCTGGTGCCGCGCGTTCACCTGTGTCCTCATGGATGTCTCCTAGAATCACAGGCCGGAGCGGCCTCCCTGGAGATGGTTGTCCCCACCCCAGGCTCTCAGGAGGACTGTAACAGAGTCGTCCAAGTTGCAGCCTTGTGACACGACGTTAATGACGGCATTTGAAAACTAAGTGAGAGGTCCAGGGCCTGGGGACAGACCCTCCTCCCCTCTGAGAAGGCAGGTGCGTGGGAATGGGGACCTTCGCGCTCTGCTCCTGCCATCGCAGGAGGGGCGCTCCCGAAGGCGGGCCGGCCCCCTTCCCTCCCCGCTTCTGTGGCCTCCGTGCAGGCGGCCGGTGCCGTGAGCGTGACGGGCTTGTGCGTTTTTGTAAATTCGTGAACCGTGTGTGTATCTGTTTGAACTTGCTTTTCTTCGGTCGGGCGGTTAGATGCTTTCACGCTTGTTTGTGTGACCAGTGCCACGTGGACGCTGTCCTTGTACGTTCGGCCACGTGCACGGGCGCTCCTGGCGGGTCACACGCCAGGCGCAGCTCCGTCACCGCACGCTGACAGGGCCCCCTCTGCGGTGGCCCCACTGGTCCACACGTCCGCTGCGATGGAGCGACAAGCCTGTGTCCCCACAGCCTCACTAGCCTGTGCCGCGCTCCAGCCTTTCAATTAGTGCCAGGTTACGGGGCAGAAACGATGGCATTTTTGTCCTGTTAACGTTTCTCTTGTGCTCTAAGTGTGCTGAGCTCCCGTTAGAATAACTTGGTGGCTGCCGGCGAAGGCCGCAGGGTGTGATGGAGACGGCCGTGTGGTGACGGGCGCCCGGGGCAGCCGGGCGGGGACACGGGAGGGGCGTTCGGGGAGCGGGTCCCACCGCGGGAGTGGGTGTGCGTGGACTGGGGTTCAGCACAGCGTGTGGGGGAGAGTCTCCGTGCAGAGCTGGGTCAAGAAGACACGTGGGTGTGTAAGGCGATGGGAGGGGCGGCCGGCACCAAGCGTGGCGGACACGCACACGTCGCACGGCCACTCGGCACGCCGCGGGGAGCCGCGGGGACACCAGCTGCGGCCAGTCGGCCCGGGGGCTCCGGAAGGCGGTCCTGTCAGCCCGGCCCGTCCGTCCCGGCCTCCTCGCTGCGGGCGGGGTCCGGGGGCCCTTGTCCCAGGGCAGGCGGACGCACAGGAAGCCCCGTCCCCAGTGCCCGTCCCTAGCGGGGCCACGCGATGCGCTTCGAGCCCGGTGGCCCTCCGCGCACGCACAGCTCCACGGCAGTCCACCCTCTCTGTCCCCTCCGACGTCACCAACCACGCCCGGGGACGGAGCAGGACGGACCCACCGCGGTGTCCGTCGCCTGCAGAGATGTCGGGGCGCACAGAGCTCTGGGGAAGGGAAAGGGGGCGCACCTCGTCCACGAAACACGTGGAGCCTGGACGTGGAAGCGTCGTGCGGGTGGCATCCCACTAACGGCCGCGCCGGGTCTGTCTTGGCAGTCTGCGTGTGAACTTGGACATGGGCAAAGCGGCGTACGGCTGGATGGTGATGAGAGACGAGAGCATCCCCGGCACCGTCGTCCGCACCAGCACCATCCCGGAGGAGCTGGGGCGCCTCGTGTACCTGCTCACGGACAAGACAGGTACCGCCCGGGCGTGCGCGTGTGCGTGTGTGCGCGTGTGCGTGTGTGTGCACGTGCGCGTGTGCGCGTGTGTGTGCACGCGTCTGCCTGGGTTTGTGGGGGGTACGTGTGTGTGCGTGTGGATGGGCTGCTATGTGTGCGTCTACATACGGTTATGAGTGCACGCGTGCGCGCGCGCGCATGTGTGTGTAACTATTGATTCACACTTAGAATTTCTCAGCACTTGACAACTGACACACACGTTACCTTCATCTTAATACACATGGTATCATCAGAATTAGCAACGTGTTAAATTCTTAGAGATTTAAGCGACATATATTTGGAATCTTCCCCAGTCTCACTGGTGTGTTTGTTTTATTCACCTGCCTTTTTTATTCCTCTCCGGTGGCTTCCTGAGAGCAAAATCGGCTTGCTTTTTATGGGATGGTGCTCGTAAGCTCCTGTGTGCCCCGTCGCATGCCCCAGGTTCTATTTGTCCTTATTTTGGCTTTTTCCTTTTTTCATCAGAGAATTCTTGTCCACGTAAAACGTACTAAATGAAAGACAGACTGAACCCAGCAGTATAGTAAAAGCCGTATCTAAGGGTGAAAATCTTGCTCTATGATTGAAATTTCCAGTAGTTATTAGTGAACCAGAAATGAATGAATATTTGTATTGACACGGTAAGGAAAACATCCCCAGTAAAATTCAGCATTTTTAATAAAATACTGGAGTCAGGAAGAGGAGACATTTGCTAACGCGTGATTCGGCATTCGTTACTCTCACCGTCGCAGTGAGACGAGGAATAGAAATACGATATGCAACTAAAAGAAGAAATATTTGTAACGTAACGATCAAGCACGGAAATCAGCTGGTTAAAAACAAGTTGTCAGGAAAATGACAGTTTTTAGATGAAAGTGACAGCCTGGCTGCCTCGAGAACGAGCCCGCTCCCGACAGCCGCACGTGCAGGCCCGGAGGACAGCCCGGCACGGGGCGGGGAGAGGACACACAAGCCGAGGGGCACCCCGTGGGCCCCGATGTGGAGGTCACACTCCACAGGCGTCAGCCGCACAGTCAGGCCACAGGCCGCCGCAGAGCAGGCCAGTGCACCTGCGGCTTCCCTTCGGGCCGCCGTCGTGGGGCGTGGCGGGTGGACCAGCCGGAGGGCCCGGGGCAGGGTTGGCCTAGGAAGGGTCTTCGGGCTTCCCCTGCCGCCGCCACGGCTGACGGGAGGGGGAGCTTGAAGAATGAACAGCAACGATGACGGGTCAGGCAGGAGGGCGGCCAGAGCGTCCAAACGCGGATGCGGGCCTGGAGGGGGCGCAGCGAACCCGAACCCCGAGGGCCCTGCAGGGCGCCCCCGGGATGCGGACGGGAGCCTGGTCCAGAGCTGGCACACGGCCACCAGCTGCCCAGCACCCACAGAGGGCACCCAGACCGGTGACCCGGCCGGCCTCTGGTCAGGACACTCCGGGCCAAGGCCAGGAGAGCAGGGTGCACGAACCCCGCCCCAGGACACACACAGCGACTGCCACCCAAAGGGCCCTCAGGAGGGTTTCCAGGGTTACGAGACAGCCCGGTTCCCCGTCTAAACTCGGTATCAGAATGGAACTGCGTTTTCTGCGCCCGCAGCAGTTGGGACCCTTCATTCTAAAAACGCCAACTAGAATAGCTGGAAAAACACAATGTGATTAAAAATAAACCGGAACAAAACATATGTAGGGCTGGTCTCCTTCCTGAGGGTGTCTGGCCTCGGGTCACCGGCCAGGGCGCTCGGAGGAGGGGGTGTGGCTGTGTCCACGTGTCGGGGCACCCTGCGCAGCTGGTAGGCGTGCACATGGGGGGCTGATTGTCACTGCCATCACTGCGAGCAGGAAGTAGGGTCCGGTCACAGCCTCACTTCAACTGGGAGAGCAGCTTCTCACGCGGGCAGACCTGGGCTGAGTCCTCGTCCCTGAGTGTCACGTGACCTCTGGCCAGTCCCCTAACCCTTCTGAGCGAAGCCATTGCTTTCAGCCCAGGAGGGCTGCTTAGGCCCATGCGGCGGGTGGGGACTGGTACGGTCAGGCACACAGAAGGGCACGGCATGGTCAGACTCCCCCACAAAGTCCCCAGAGGCTGCCCTCCGTGCCTCTGGCATCCTCGTGGCCTGGGCCGTGTCTGGTGCTCACTCGTGTGCATTCCAGGAACTTGGGGGCCCCAGACCACGCAGCTCTGCACGCACCCTTTCAGGCCGGAAGTCAGCGTTGGTCCATCTCAGCGGTCACCTTGGTGACCTCCAGCACCGTCCAGCAGAGCGTCTCACAGATGCTTGGTGGGTGGCGCCCTCGGGGGCAGAGGGAGGGGCGGAGCGCAGCCCGCAGGCCCCACCCGAGCCCAGCAGCCTGAGGTCCAGCTCAAGTGACGGAGAGAGCTGGAGAGAGAGCCGCTGTCGGCGGACCCCCTCGCTCCCACCGGTAGTGGAGGGGTCGGTGCTCCCTCCGGAAGCTTCCTGACAGGAAGCGCCCCTCAGCTGGGGGCGTGTGGCGGGGTGCGGCACCCCAGCAGTCTCGCTGCGGCGTGGGGTAATTAGGCTCAATTGGAGTGCACGTTTCCGGTGAGAGCTGAGATTAACGACGTTGCCATAGCGACACATCTGTGGCCGCCCGCGCGTGAAGCATAAAGCAGCTCCCTCGACGAGCGGGGACATCTGTTAGCTGCCGGGGCGCGGAGGGTGTCGACACTGACCGGCAGCCCTGGCCGTCACGTGATGGATGAGCGCGCGGGGCCGATACGGGGGACGGGCCATCCGTGCTTACTCTGCGGGAGAACTTCGGTCTTCTCGCCGGCCGCCTTGGACAGCGCCGTTGTTTACAGAACAATGCTGCAGGGAACTCGTACATTGTAGGACGAGACTCGGGGTGCAGCCTGTGAGAGCCACACGTTGACCCCCGCTCCCGGGAGCTGCACCCCCACGCAGAACAAAGCGTTTCCAAACCACGCCAGACAGCAGGAGTCCGGGGACTGGGTGTAGACCGTGGCGTCCGCTGCCCACAAGGCCGCGCGGCCCGCACTGGACTCACACGTGCGTCCCCTGCGATGGTGCCCTCCGGGCCGGCCTTTGGGGGGTGTCGCTGGCCAGCGTGCCCCGGGCGGGGCCGGACTGTTCAGTGGCGGCCCGCCCGCCCGAGGTGGCACGGAGTCTGCCGGCGCAGTCGCTCAGCGCTGTCCTCGTGCGTGCCGAGACACCGCGTGGTGCCGAGCCCCGCGCCCCCATAGATGGCCCTTCCGTCGGGCGCCCGGAAGCCCTGCTTCTGTCCCTCCATCGTCCGGGCTGAGGCCTTGCGTCCTGATCGCCGTTGCCCCGGCCTCTTAGCTGCGTGTCCCGTGCAGCCCCGCGCTGTCCTGCAGCGGTGTGGGCCCCGGTGCGGGGCCGAGCCCGTCCAGGGGTCTGACCGGCCGGTTGCGCACCTGCCGCTCCCACGATGCCCTCCCCGCACCCCCGTGGTCGTGCGTCACCCCGTCACCACCCGAGACGAGGCCTGCAGGACTTCCTCCTTGGACGTTCATTTCCTCCTGCCTGCTCCCCTCGGCGCAGCCGGAAACCCCGCTCACAGAGAGCTACGGCTCTTTTTTCATGAAGTACGAGCCTTTTGTCAAAAGCCCTTTTCTGTCCATGGAGCCACCGTCGTGACCAGGGCCCTGGGACGCTGTGACCTGCTGGCTCTCAGCTCTGCCTTCCTCAGCCCCACCCCTTTGCCGCGAGTCAAGTTGGGGACATGTTAACTTCTGCTACGTTAAGATGACAAAGATTGTAGAAGCTACCACTTGGTTGAAATCATGGCACTCACCTAAGATCTGAAAAATAAAGTCGCATGTAGGGTCTCCTTCCAGGGCACGGCGGGCCGTCTTGACTCTGTGCCACTTTTAAAGAAAACTCGCCAGTGTCATACCTGAGTGCCTGCAGTGATGCCACCGCGCCGCCCTCGGCTGCGCGCGTCTCGTAGGAGCCCGAAGCCGCCAGCTCTCAGAGTAGGGGCCCGCCACGCGTGCTCTGAAGCCGCCTCCCTCGGGCCCAGGGGCAAGTGCTGGAGTGGGGCCCCGCCGGCTGCTGGACCCGAGTGTCCCTCGTGCGCTCGGCCACTGGGGCCAGCGTGACCTGAGTTTGAGTGGCTGGAGGGACAGCGCCGCCCTCACGCTCCACTGGCCCAGCCCGTGCTGCGTGTCACATGCGTCTGGTTTCGTTCCATGAAAAATGCGTCATTTTTCAAAAGAGGTGTTTTGGGGACTGATGGACGTGCCTAGTGGGGTCCAGGGGACGTCCGCTCGGGCCGTGCTCATGTGTGACCGCAGCGCTGGCAGCTGCGCCCTGGGTCTCGTGCCTGTCCCCTCGGGACTGGGCAGGGCCACACACATGCCCAAGGCAGGTCTGAGCGGACTGTCCACGGAACCGCAGGCTCCTGGCGCCACGCGAGGCAGGGGTCCGCGTGTCCCCCACGGTGACGTGGAGCGAGAGGCCCGTGGCACCGCAGGAGACTTTGAATCATGGAGGGAACGTTGTGGAGGCGGCAGGGTGCTCAGAGGTGAGGGGTGCCAGCCCCAGGGCACGAGCCGCGCGGGCTCCAGCCCCAGGGTGCCCTCGCCGAGCCGCCCGCCGGCCTCACCTGCGCGGTCGCCGCCCTGTCGTAGGGACGCTCACCCGGAACGAGATGGTGTTCAAGCGGCTGCACCTGGGCACCGTGTCCTACGGCACAGACACCATGGACGAGATCCAGAGCCACGTCCGGGCTTCCTGCGCGCAGGTAGGCTGCCCGCTCCCGCCATCCCCGCTCCCGCCATCCCCGCTCCCGCCATTCCCGCTCCCGCCATCCCCGCTCGCCTGCGCGCTGGTACCTCCCCCGGCGCGTCCAGGTGTAAGTGAGCGTCTCTGTGTCGTAGACCCACGGGAGGCACCTGACCTCAAACGACTGACTGTTCATAGCGAACGTCGTTAGCGCATTGTTTGCGAGAATCTCGGTGGCAGTATTTTCGGGGTGCAGAGCAGAGTGCCGCGTCGGTTGGCATATGAGACCCCGGCGGCCTGCACTGCGGGCACCCCCCTCCTGCACTGCAGCTGCCCCCCTCCTGTACCCTCACATACAACCCCCTCCTGCACCCTCGCGAGTGCCCTCTCCAGTGAGCATGGGGGAGGCCCAGCCGCGGGGCCTGGCGGGCCGCCCAGCTCCCCCCGCCGGGGGAAAGCCACATGTCGCCCCGTTTCCCCATCCGTCTCCAGTCTGTGTTTCTGATAGCTAAGGCCTCTTTTTGGCATGACCCAAACCCCATCTCTGTCACCGGGGCCTCACAGTCTGTCCGGGGTGGAGGAACGGGGACGCTTCGTCCCCACAAGGACGCAGCCAGACCGCGCGGGCCGCGGGCTCCAGGGCTCCGGGTGCTCGGCGGCCGGCGCGTGTGCGCAGGTCCTGCCAAGGTCGGCGGGGGCCTGAGACAGAGGCCACTTCCCAGGGGCTGCTCTGTGGGCCCCACGGTTCCCAGAGCTCTGCGCCCACGTAGCGTGTGTTCACTCACCTGGGTTCCGCCCCCGGCCCCGTGCCGGGCAGCGCTGACGCAGAGTCGGGGCCCCTGGCCAGGCCGGGGCCCGCAGCCTGCAGCCCGCGTGCTTTGTAACCTGGAACGTTTATCGATAGGACATTTCCTCCACCTGGTACCTACATTTGGCCTGAAATGGTGCTAGGTGGCATCTGATTTTTAAAAAATTATATAATTCACGAATGGGATTTGAATAGCTTCGAATAAGTGGTTTTACTAGGAAAAAAACAGAAAAATGAGTCTGTCAGGCTTAGGGACAGTGTGCCCTCCCCGTCCCCCTCCTCGAGCAGGAGGCGAATCACAGCGCAGTGAGCCCCTGAGCGCAGCTGAGGGCCAGGGGAGCCAAGCAGGCGTCAGGGCTGCGTGGGTGGCTGCCCGGAGGGGCCGGGGCCATCCTCCCTCGGCACGTGGTGACACCGTCTTGCAGTGCGTGGCCCGCAGAAGCAGGCCTGGGGCTCAGGGACTCGGGACGGGCTGGCCCGTGTCACGGGAAGGCGCGTACTGCGCCATGTAGCGTGTTTTTCAGAGAAAAGCGGAAGCAGTTGCGAGTGTGCGATGCCACCTCGTTGTGTCCTTTAACCCAGAGTTCTTACAAGTAGTGAATGAACGGGGGTCACTAGGGACCTAGCGAGCTAACGCCGCACTGAAAGTGGCTCTGACGAGGGAATGGCCAGATTTTCAGTGTTAAGCGGAGTTGGTGACGTGCTCGACACCAGCTGGTGTCAGAGTGCGCTGCGGTGCTGGATGGGAATTATTCTAGGACAAGACCCGGGGGAGACGCTGGAAGCCGGGCCCAGGTCGCACGGCGCCGGTCCCGCCCCGGCGAGCAGGCCTCTGCGGACAGCGCAGGCCCGCGGTCCGGCGGTGACCGTGGCGTCGGTGCCCCGTGCCGCCCCGTGTCTCGCAGCTGCCGTCCCCGGCCGGTGGGAACAGCTCCAGCTCCGCTGCGCCGAGGAAAGCCCAGCCCGCGGCCCCCAAAGTCCGGAAGAGCGTGAGCAGCCGCGTGCACGAAGCGGTGAAGGCCATCGCGCTGTGCCACAACGTGACGCCGGTGTACGAGTCGCGGGCCGGCATCCCCGCCGAGATGGAGTACGCGGAGGCCGACCGCGACTTCAGCGACGACAACCGCGCCTACCAGGCGTCCAGCCCCGACGAGGTCAGTCAGCCCCGGGGACGCCCCGCGCGGCGTCGCCCTGCGCGTCTGCTTGGACTCGGGCACGAGCGCGAGTCCTCGTCGGGGGGTGAGCGGGCGCTGTCCCCCGGGGCCGGGTCGCGGCACCGTTGTGCGGGAGCAGCAGGTCCGGAGCTCTGGGCTGCGAGCACCCGCCCGAGGCTCACGGCCGCTGGTCCCTGGTGACCCTGGTGACCGGTGTGCGGCGCGCCGGGCCTTCACGCCACTTATCTTGCACCTGTCGAAGCAGGAGGGTGGCGGGGTTTCGTCAGTGTGCGTGTGGGGGGCACGTGCTATCCTCACGTCACCCCCCCCCCGTGACCCCGGGGCCTGCCGCCCGTCCGGGTGTGACAGCGCCGGCTCTAGGCAGCTGGTCACCAGTGTCATCGGTCTGGTCTCTGTCCTAGACAGAGAGGCCGAGGGTCCACGGTGCTGCTCACTGTTCACCTGTGCGGTCGTCCCGCGGTGAGCTCCCGGCGGCACGCACGGAAACGGAGCATCCCTGGCACAGCCAGTGCCCTGGGCCGCGGCTCCACCCGCAGCTCGCTGTCCGGACGCGGGGGCCTCACGTGTCGCTGGGCTCCCCCAGGTGGCCTTGGTGCAGTGGACGGAGAGCGTGGGACTGACGCTGGTCAGCAGGGACCTGGCGTCCATGCAGCTGCGGACGCCGGGTGGCCAGGTGCTGACCTACAGCCTCCTGCAGACGTTCCCCTTCACATCGGAGAGCAAGCGCATGGGCGTCATCGTCAGGGTGCGTGCCCACCCCCCCCCCCCGCGGGCCCCGGGACTCGGCGTCGGGGTGCCCTCCTCCCCGCGGGCCCCGGGACTCGGCGTCGGGGTGCGTGCACCCTCTCCCGCGGGCCCCGGGAGTCGTCGGGGTGCGTGCACCCCCTCCCGCGGGCCCCGGGACTCGGCGTCAGGGTGCCCCCCCCCGCGGGCCCCGGGACTCGGGGTCGGGGTGCTCTCCTCCCCGCGGGTCCCAGGACTCGGCGTCGGGGTGCCCTCCTCCCCGCGGGCCCCGGGCGTCATCATCAGGGTGCGTGCCAGAGGGGCCCTGCCGGACGTCTCAGCAGACACGCGTGGCACCTGGGAAGCTGGCCGGACAAGGACGCTTAACGCCCCAGACTGTGGAACGTGGGGAGCGGTCGCGTTCACCCCGCAGCGCGGGGCCCCGTGCGTCAGCCTTTGTCTCCAGAGCAGCACGGCCCCCCCAGATCCGCGCTGTGTTCTGCGGTCTCCCCGGCCTGAGCGTCTGGGGTGGAGGGCTCCCCCTGCAGAGCAGGCTGTTGAGCGGCTCGCCACGGGGCGCCACGGGGGGGGGCTATGCGCCTGCAGCTGTGTCCGCGTGCACGTCGCTCGCGGGGGACAGCGCGGCCTGAACGCGCCCGTTGGGTCCTTGCAGGACGAGTCCACGGCGGAAATCACCTTCTACATGAAGGGCGCCGACGTCGCCATGTCCAGCATCGTCCAGTACAACGACTGGCTGGAGGAGGAGGTAAGGCGCGGGCGTGTTGTGAGATGTAGTGGGAAGACGGGGCCCGGGCCCCAGCTCGCGCGCACGGGCGCCACAGGGGTCAGCTGCGGTGCCGGGCCAGCCCGACGCCAGGCCAGTCCTCGGCGTCAGTGAGCGGGACGGGCAGGGGTCTGCTGAGTTCTAAGTGGCTCACTTCCTGCACGGACAGCTGCTCTCTCTGGGTTTTGTGTGCACGTGTGTAGACAGATACAAGTCCTTAAGAATATTTTCTTTATGTTAGTGAAGGAATAGAAAGCATTAGCTGTCACTCATTCAGAATTCTGAAGTGATTTATCCCCAGTTATATTTGAGTGTGATATTCATTTTGCTACCTAGATTATCTGCGAGATTTTAATTAGAATCTAATTCTAACACATACATAGGATTCACTTAAAAACATTGAGGTATAGACATAACCAATATTGCATCTCAACAAATTACCCGTATCCAAATAGGGTTTGTATTTAGCCTTGTGAGCTGATGTTATTTGTCATATTTATATATTAATAAGAAGCTGGATTTTAAAGTAAAACTAAAGCCCTGCCCTTGGGAGCCTTCCCAGTGCGCTGTTGGGGTTCTGATGCCTGCCCCCCCCCCAGAACCGGAGGCGGCCTGTCAGACGGGGCCACCCCCGTCACGATGGTATTGGCAATATTAATCGATAGCTCCTCAGGCGCTGGGATTGATCAGGGGCATGAATAAATTAAACTCCCCGAAGGCCTGGCAGGACACCGTAAGAATCGCTTCTGGTCACGATGATGCACGCATAATTATAAAACGCTCGTCTGATTTATTTAGCTTTATGAGGTCGCATCAATACACGTCTTGCGACAGATAACGTCGGCTTGCCTTTCACAAAGACAGCTTTGTTTAAGGCCCTCCGCGCGGTCCCACTCTCCGCCTGCAGCTTTGTCCCCGAGGCACAGGCATCCGGCCTCCACCCACATCCTCGTGTGCCGTGTCACAGTCAGAGCCCGTCCCCCTGTCCCCGTCAGAGGCCAGCGGGCCTCAGCGCGAGTGCACGGCGGGACGTTCAGGCCCCCACCTCAGGTGACCCCCCCGCCCCGATCGCAGTCTCGCCGTAGATGTGCGTTCCTCAGACGTCACACGGCAACAGCACCACTTCTCACACGTCCGCGGGGGCCAGCGTGGCGGCCCGCGACACAGGGCTGTGATCAGACGTGGCACGGCCGGGCCGGGCGGCGGAGGTGTTGACATGCCACCTCTTCCCCTAAAGTGCCACTGTACCTGAAAGGAGTCAGGGCGGGGACAGGGCAGCAATGAAGCGGCCCACACTTTATTCTTCATAAAAATACATGGCCCGCCCGCCACGCGGCTGGGAAGCTTGCTGTTTCCCAAACCCCCCACCCCCCTCCTCCCACAATCAGCATCGGGCCTTCGCACATCACGGCGGCAGCCCGGTGTCACCTGAGACGAGTGTAGTGTAAGTGTTCGTGGCTCCGTTATTGGAAGTCTGGTTTGCGGGCACCTGTCCTCCGGGAGCTGCACCGTGACCCACACTCGTGCTGTGCCTTCGCTTCTCGTCCTTAGGCCAGGAAGAGCGGCACCCTGCGGGCTGGTGTGCGGTCAGACCGGGTGTGCGGGCCGCAGCCTCTGTGGAGTGCACCTGCACGCACACGCGTGCACCTGCACACGCCTATACACACATGAACACAGTGCGCACACATGCATGCACGCACGAACACGCCTGCACGTGAACACGCCCACACAATGCACACACGTGTACATGCCTACACCATGTATACACCTACATGCGTGCACACATGAATACACATTCACACACCTGCACAATGCACACACATGTACACACATACATGCACACATGAACAGACATTCACACACCTGCACACACCTGCACAATGCACCCAGCCGCCCTCAGCCCGTGCGCGTGGACAGGGCTCGGCGGTGGGCGAGCAGAGCGCGGGCCCACCCGCAGAGTGGTGCTGGGGCCGGGGCTGCGTGTGACCTGCCCCCCTTCCCCCCCTTTGCAGTGCGGGAACATGGCCCGCGAGGGGCTGCGCACGCTCGTGGTCGCGAAGCGGGCACTCACGGAGGAGCAGTACCAGGACTTTGAGGTGAGCGGGCGCGCCCTCCCCGCACAGGCGCATGGGCAGCGGTGTGGTGTCAGGCCCATGCGTGTCCGCAGGCTGAGCGCGAGGTCACTCTCCCGATGGCACCTCCCCGTGTGCAGTGAGTGTGTGACAGTGCAGCGTCTGTCCCGTCCACACTCTCAGGCCGGGGCACTTGCACACGTGGAACACGCACACACGTACACAGCCGTCCCTCTGTCCGCAGAGCCGCTACACGCAGGCCAAGCTGAGCGTGCACGACCGGACGCTGAAGGTGGCGGCGGTGGTGGAGAGCCTGGAGCGGGACATGCAGCTGCTGTGCGTGACGGGCGTGGAGGACCGCCTGCAGGCGGACGTCAGGCCCACGCTGGAGATGCTGCGGAACGCGGGCATCAAGGTGCAGTGCGGCCGCGGCCCAGCCCCGTGGCACCGGCCGGCGGCGTGGTGCTGGGCGACGTGGGGCTGGGGGACCACAGAGCCGGGTGACATACAGCACAGTGACAGCAGAGCCGGGTGACACACGACCCGGTGACGGCAGAGCCGGGTGACACACGGCACAGTGACAGCAGAGCTGGGTGACACACGACCCGGTGACGGCAGAGCCGGGTGACACACGACCCGGTGACGGCAGAGCCGGGTGACACACAGCCCGGTGATGGCAGAGCTGAGTTACCCACATGGCTGCTTGCCAGGCGCGTGCTCTGTGACGTCTGGTGAGGGGTGTGAGGGCTTTGCACCGGCAGCCTCACTGAGCCTGTCGCCCACGTGTTCCCGCCGAGGATGCTGGCGGACGGTGTGGCCTGTGTCCGTCCACGGCCACACGCATTTCCCCAGGGCGGCATGGCACCGGCTGGGCGTCATGCGCCTGCCCCTCCCCACCCTGCTCTGTCCCTCCCTGTGTCCCTACCTGCAGCCTCTGCCTGCCCCCAGCCCCGCATCGCCCCGGGGACTTCCCGACCGGCTCCGGAGAGCAGGGAGACCCGGGGTCGTGCGGGCACCGGGCCGACCCGCTGGCGAGCCTGCCCACTGTCGCCCAGAGCCTTCTGTTGGGCGGGACCAGGCGTCCGGCGGGCTCCTCCCGGCCTGTTCTACTTGTCCATTCTGTTTGTTGGGCTGTCCCTGTGACTGCTGGCTCAGGCCCTTCCTGGTTGAAGTCGTAGCCACTTTCTCACCTGAGGCACTTCAGGGACAAAATGGGTGAGAAAATGCATTTCAGTGCCGCCCAAGGTTTGGGGCTTCCACTTGTGAGACAGATGTGAGTGCAGCTGCTCTTAGCAGACGGACGTGCGGACAGCTGGGCAGAGGCGGAGTGGCGGGTGACTTCGCTCGGGAGCAGGCAGCAGGTTCGCGGACGCGAGGGGCCGGCACAGGGGGCGCCATGCCGGCTCCCGGGGTCCAGGCCCACGCGCTGACAGCCGGGCAGCAGCTCTGCCTCGCAGGATGCTGTCAGGAGCGAGCTCAGAGCTACAGGCGCACTTCAGGCTCGAAGCGTTTCGGTCGTCCACACCGGCCGTGTGGGTGAGGACACGCGGGTCACTCAAAGCAGGCGACCTGCTCTGTCTACCGTGGTTTTTCATGGGCTTCAAATCATCTGTATCGTAACTGTCGAGTCAGGTTACGGACGTATCAAAGCAGCAGAGTCCTGGAGATGGCGGTGGTGATGGCAGGGCTCCTACCCCTCTGCTTCCTGTCCCTACGAGTACGACTCTGGGCCCTCCCCTGAGCGCAGTCACACAGCAGTCGCCCTTTGTGACGGGCTCATTTCCCGGAGCGTCGTGTCCCCGCGGTTCACCCATGTTGCACGTCGCGTGGGCCGCGTGTTGCTGGCCCACCCGTCATCCGTCCGTCGCTGGACGCTCGGTGTGTCCTCGTTCTGGATGACAGGAACAGTGGCGCTGTGACCATGGGCTGCAGATGCCCGTTCACGGAGAGACGCTCTCACGAGCTGCCAGTGTAACAGTGCTGAGTTCACCCTTTCGAATTGCCCCCTAGATATGGATGCTGACGGGCGACAAACTCGAGACAGCCACCTGCATCGCCAAGAGCTCCCACCTGGTGTCCAGGACGCAGGACACCCACGTCTTCAGGCCGGTACGTGCGCACCGCGGGCCCGCGCGGCGCCGAGTGTCTGCCCCATGGGGAGGCCGCCTGGCCTCAGGAGGACGTCAGGGACGCAGCTGCTCGTTGAGGACGGGACACCTGTTTTAAAGGAGGAGTCTCGTAGTTTCCCGACTGTTTATAACGACGTGTGAAAAATAGATTTCTATTAGTTACATGCATCAAATGTAATCAATCAAAAAGCTGCTTTTTGATAGTGAAACGAGGTCTAAATTCAAAGTATTTTTCTGTGAGAATTATCTATGCAACTAAATACCTTTTAGAATAGACATGCTGTCGGCAGCCATACCACCCTGAACGCGCCCGATCGCGTGGGATCTGCATTCATTTTCTGTTCGATTTATAAAAGTGTATATTGAGAAAAATTACATTTCTCTGTTAGTCATACGTGTCGTGTGTGGCCCGGAAGCTGCTTTTGTGAAACAAACTCTAAACACAAAGTAAACATGTGTTTCTGATCCACCACCTTTCCACATCAAACGGCCTCCCTTAATTAGGTCGAAGAAAATTAATAGAAATAACCTAAATTTATGTGTTTACTGTACGTAGTTATGACTAAATTTAGTTCACACAAAAAATAAAAGTTTCTCGGGCCCTGATTGATGGTGGGTGAACAGACACTGCATGTCTGTGTCTGTTCTAAATGAAGCACTTGCACCTACAGAAATAGTTATTTGAATATAATTTACATGTAAATGCAGTTTATTTCAAAGCATCAGAATCGCAAATTAGGCCCTGCAGACTAGTATTTGCAATTAAATTATTAATGGTTCTGATAAAACTTGAGATCAATTTTTGTTGACTTTTCAGTGTTACAGCGCCACACATTAAAATTTCCCTAATAAAACCTACCTATTTAAAGATGAGCCAGATTAATTGGACCACATGAGACTTTTAATTTATTTCCGTCCTGTAATATATCATTTCCTTTATGCTCCATAAAGCCTCCCCAGAAAGAATATTAAAAACTAGCGTGTTGGTTTCTGAAATGTTTTCATTCCAAAATTAATGATATTTCAAGACCATGATTTGATTTGTTTCTCTTAAATCATTTAATCCTTCACATAATCCTTCACTCAAACTCACTCCGCGCCCCCCCCCCGCCCAGGTGAGCAGCCGCGGGGAGGCGCACCTGGAGCTGAACGCCTTCCGCAGGAGGCAGGACTGCGCGCTGGTGCTGTCGGGCGACGCGCTGGAGGTGAGCCGGCGCCCGGGCCTGCGCCTCCCCGCCCGCGGCCGTGCCCCCCGGGCTGCTGCTGCCGCTGCCATCCCTGCTCCTTGTCCTGCGGTCGCTGTCTCGCAGAGCCGGGTGCAGCCCTGGGGTGCGGGGACCGCCCGAGGGGGTGTCAGGGTGTCACTCACCGCCCCACGCGCTCGGCGAGACCGCTGGGCTCCCCCGGCGTCGCTCCGGCCACCATGGCCGCGGCTGGCGTGACGCGCGGCCCGCCTTGCAGGTCTGTCTGCGGTACTACGAGCACGAGCTCATGGAGCTGGCGTGCCAGTGCCCCGCCGTGGTGTGCTGCCGCTGCTCGCCCACGCAGAAGGCCCGCATCGTGAAGCTGCTGCAGACGCACACGCACAAGCGCACCTGCGCCATCGGTGAGCGCCGCGCCCCGGGCCCCACCCGACCCGAGACGGCAGGCTGGCCTCCGCCCGTCCGGGACGCGGCCCTCCTCACCACGGTGTCTGTCCCCCCAGGTGACGGAGGCAACGACGTGAGCATGATCCAGGCTGCCGACTGCGGGATCGGCATCGAAGGGAAGGTGCGTGCGTCCTGCGCACTTGTCATCGCATGGCCACACCTGCTCTGTGCCCCCCGGGGCCACGGGAGGGGGCGAGGCTGGCCGGGCACTCAGCTGCCACCACCTTGACCAAGTGAGGGACGGCAAAGCAGGTCCGCGCCGAGCCCTCCGGGGCCCCGCTGTCCCCCCGGGCCCTTCAGGGCCTCCCTGTAGCCATCGCCTCAGCCTGCAGCTGCTCACAGGACCCGCGGCTTCACTCACGTGCCTGGCACCCGGGCCGTGCTTGTCGTCTGTGCCCCTGGCCAGCGGTGAGCTGTGGGCTGAGGTCCGTCCTCTGTGCTCACCTGCAGTCCCGCCCAGGAAGCCCTGGGCAGAACCCGGCTCCGGTCTCAGTTCTCCCCCTGCGGCTGTGCTCCAGGCGCCTGGCGCGTCCCGGGCTTCCCGCCCCGGGGCCTGGGTGGCTGTGGGGCAGGCGCGTGGCCTCCTGCCTCGTGCGGCTGAGCCAGGCAGGTGGGGTCGGATCTCCAGGTCCCGTGCACGCTGCCTGCCCCTCGCCTCACCCCCGCCCCGCCTCGCCCGCAGGAGGGGAGGGCGGCGTCGCTGGCGGCCGACTTCTCCATCACGCAGTTCGCGCACGTGGGCCGGCTACTCATGGTGCACGGGCGGCGCAGCTACAAGCGGTCGGCGGCGCTGGGCCAGTTCGTCATGCACCGCGGCCTCCTCATCTCCACCATGCAGGTGGGCCGCGCGGCCGGGCGGGGGGGGGCAGGGGGCGAGCAGGCAGCCGGGTGGGGGACGGGTGCGGGCGGGCGCACGCGGTGACCGCTGAGCGCTGACCGGTGGCCGCCCGCGCCGCCGTCCCTCCCGCAGGCCGTGTTCTCCTCCGTCTTCTACTTCGCGTCGGTGCCGCTGTACCAGGGCTTCCTCATGGTGGGGTGAGTCGGCCGAGGGGCCCCGGGCGCCGGGTGACCCCACGTCTGCGTTCAGGGCGGCGGGGCTGCCGCCAGGAACTGGGGCTCCACGTGGCGAGCCGGGGGACACCCGTCCACTCGTCCCTCTGTGATGGTGCCGTCAGGTTTCTCGTTAGAATTTGTTCTGCAGCGAAGCCACGGTTTCCATGGGGAACTGTGTCACGTCCAGGCTGGTGGGAAGTGTCCCCCAGCATCTGGGGAGGGGGTGGCGCCCTCCTGCAGGCCCCCATGGGGTGGGGGACGGTTGGTGGCAGCCACACGGGAGCAGAGCGTTGGGATAGGACAGCACGTCCTGGAGCAGACTTGGGACGGGCTCCCAGGCAGCCTGGACTCAGTGTCACACCCGTATGGTGGCCCCAGGACCCAGGGCCTATGGCACTCGTCTGCCCGCCCACCGGGAGCGTCCCTCTAGACACAAGCGAGCGGCGTGCCCCCTTCCTCCTCCTCTGTGTCCACCACGAGGGGTGACGCCAGAGTCACCGCTGGCGTGTGGAGTAAGGTGACACCGGCCTTCCCCCGGCCACCACGGCGCCCTCCCCCTGCCCCCGGCTGGGCTTCGCCCGCCAGCACGCGAGCCCCGGCACGGTCTCAGCGCTGCCCCACCCTGCGGCGTTCCCGGGACACGGGCTGTGACCCCCGTCTGCGTCACAGGGGACGGCAGAGGCCCAGCAAGGCCGCGGGCCCTGGGGGAGGCAGAGGTGGGGCCGTGAGTGAGCAGATGCTCCGGGCGGCGGCACGGGCCGGGGCGCTGTGGGCGTCCCCATGGTGGCCCATGTCCCCAGAGCTCCGGGGACGTCCCTGAGCCGTGGGGTCCTTAGTCCTGCCGCACGCCCGGTGCTGTGAGCCGCGGCCCCGGCCCCCCCGCGTGCTGACCCAGCGCCCCCTCTGCCCCGCAGGTACGCGACGGTCTACACCATGTTCCCCGTGTTCTCGCTGGTGCTGGACCAGGACGTGAAGCCCGAGGTGGCCATGCTGTACCCGGAGCTGTACAAGGACCTCACCAAGGTGCTGCGCCGGCCGCGTCTGCCACGCCTGCTGCTCGGGGTCATCGGGGGGCGCACGGGGGGGCCTCTGAGCAGGCTCAGAAGGCTGGGAAGGTTCTGTGCCACCAGCCGACACGTCGAGCGGGGGGTCGGCAGCCATGCTCGGCTCTGCCACCCGTCAGCTTGGCCCACGGCTGTCGTCAGGGCACTCGTTTCGACGGGAGCTCGCGCACCCATTTCCCCGGCTCCTCCTCTTTCAGCCCTCGGTCTGTGCCTTTGTCTCTGGGGCGCGTGTTTCTTTAAGAATCGGCCACACTTCAACCCCTTTGGAAACGAAGTGGCACGAGGTGCTCAGCCACCTAACCTGGCAACAGTGGAGCCACTTTCTCTTCTCGGTGCTGGAGACGTGTTGAAGCTCCGTGTCGCCCCCAGACGCTTGGCCAACTCGGCCTGGATGCAGCACGCGGCACCTCTGCCGGGGACTGGACGGCCACGCAGGCCGCGTCCAGCCACCATGGCTGGGCCGTGGCGACGCGGGTGACCTAGACCCTGGCCTCCGCAGCCGGCGCTGAGTCAGGAGGAGGGAGCGGGCGGTGGACAGAGCGTGGGACAGGCGGGCAGGACCACAGGTGCTTCCCCTGACCGCTCTGCCCCTGAGCTCTGAGCGGACGCCAGGGTCACGTGCAGTGGTGGAGTCCCTCCCTCCAGAGGTCACCGGGGCGCAGGGCACACAGCCCCGGCAAACAGGAAGGTCCTATGGGACGAGTCCCACGTCCGTGTCCACCTGCGTGGCGCCGGCCCAGGCATCGCAGGCTGCCTGACCGCCCCACGAGGCAGCCGGTATTTGGTGAGTGACCGCCCGGTTACGCCGAGGGGGTGTCCCCTTGCTCCCTGCAGCGGCCGTCCTCAGTCTCGCAGGAAGTGGCTGTAACAACAGTCCCGGCTCCTCGTTCAAAGGTCATGTTCTGCTTCACTGTGTGCAGTCGCGTGACGTGCCGGGCGCTGCCGGCGAGACGGGAAACACGTGCCCTCGCCCCCTCCCAGCCCCGCAGGGGGACGTGCCCAGAGCGGCCCGTGGCCGCCCGTGAGGAGCCTCCCGACCTCGGCCCCGGCCCAGGACGCGCGGGACGTTGGGGCGGCCGTGGCGCCCGGTGCCCGGCTGGGAGCTGGGAGCAGGGTCTGGTCCATGGCCCCACGCCGCGGTGACGACTGACGACAGAGTGGGGTGCGTCGTGCCCGCGGTCAGGATGTCGTGTACGACGCCCTTGTTTCCGGCGCTCGTGCGGTGAGGGCTGCGTCGCTGTGCTCTGCCCCCCGCCGAATGAGCTCCGAGCGAGTGGTCGGGCTTTTAAAATGTGTTTATGTCCTTGTGTCACAGTGACAAGGCAAGAGGAGGGAATGAAAGCTGTAGAAACGAGGAAGCGAGGGGTCAAACCCCTCTGCCGACCCCACAGTGTCCGTGCGGGCAGCCCCCGGGCGCCGTGCGGGAGGGGGCCGAGGGGAGCGTCTCCAGCCGCCTCAGTCTGTGCTGGCGGCGAACAGTCGGGTCTGGGAGAAGGTTGACAACGTCACAGTGTCACAAGAGAGTAAATTACTGCGGTGTCGCCGTCACGAGACACGTGCAGGGTACGTGTGCTGATGCAGACACTGACAAAGACGTTTCCGGAAGGTGTAGACGAACGTGGGTTGGAAGACTCAGCACTGATGGGCCTCGAGCAGCCGGTTCCATATGGGAAGTCACGGGGGCAGAATCCCAAACCCACTTTGAGAAGGAAGCACGAAGCCAGAGGCTTTCTGTGACACGGTGGTCGGGGCAGCGTGAGGGGCGGGAGGTGACGCGGGCCCGCGGGCCGGGGACGAGGCCAGGCACGCCGCTGGTCTCCACAAACGTCCAGCGGAGGGGGCCGCCTCGCTGGCTCGCTAGCGGCACCCCCACCGCGGGTCACGCACAGGCGGAGATGGACGCCCGGCCACAACGCACGCAGCTGCAGAGGCCCCCGAGGGGTCACGACCCCGACGGGAAAGGACGGCCGCAGACGTGCAGGAGGAAGCGTGCAGGGCCCCAGGCCACGCAGGGCTCCAGACGCTGGGTCAGACACGTGAGTCATGGAGGGAACAGTGACAAACGGGCTCGGCCGTAATTAGAATCAGGTCCTGTGACCGGCCCTGTCGAGGCCGCGTGAAGATACAGCTCAGGCCGGTAGGGGACGTGTGGATCTCTTACTTCTGACGGAGGACTCGTCCCCAGAAAACACAGAGGATCCTCAAAGCCCGAAAACAACCCACGTTCTAAACGATGGATGACCTGGACGGACGCCACACGGATGACTGGCTGTCCAGCGAGCCCGTGAGAATGCTCACCGTCACCAGGGAACCGAGGATGAGAGTCACGAGCTGCCACCACCATGACCATGACTACGACCACGGATGAGAACGGCAAACCTCTGAACCGCCCGCGTCCCCACGCAGTGGCGGGCAGGGACAGCGGGGCCCTGCAGTGGCGCAGCCCTCGGGGGCCCTCGGTGGTTCTGTGACGTCACACGCACCTTTCGCTTCTGACTCGGCAGCCCCAGCCCCAGGCGTCTGCCCACGCGGCCAGTGTGCACAGTCTGTGCGCAGAGGTCTGTGGCACCACTGTCATGGTTGCCCGAACGGGACCAGCGCGTGGCCGTGCAGCCCCACGGGGCCCCTGCAGCACGGGGAGGAAAAGCAGCTCGGAGCCACGCAGAAGCCGGACGCGGGAGCGTGCGCAAGCCCATCCCCGACACTCGGAGGCGGGGTTGCGCGGCGGTGGCCCGGGGCCTGCGGCGGGAGGGGGCTGCGGAGGGGCTGCTGCAGGCAGGTGGGGGAGGAACTGCAGGTCAGCACCACACGGGCCACGGGCTGCGCTGTCACTGCACTGTCAACCCCGCGTGCTCAGCAGGGACGGAACCCAGACTGTGACGCCGGTCTGAGCGCACGGGCTGAGTCACAGCCACGCGGGGCGGGCGGGGCCGGGCTGGACCGCAGCGAGCAGCCGCCGCACTGGACCGCACCCCAGGGCCGAGGCCTGCGCCCCTCACCCACGCAGTGCTTGGTGCAAGTGTTCTCCCCGCGGACACCAGCCAGCCACCCTGCCCTGTCACAGCCACCAATTCTGGGAGACCCAGGTGACCCCGGCGACCCCAGACGGGTGCAGACAACCTGCTGACCAGCTGCTATGGGGCGTCCAGGCCCCACTGTGGGGGACAGGGAGGGACGCGGCTCAGGTCACAGGAGCCCAACGAGTGTGACAACCGAGAGGCAGCATGGGGTCCTGGACAGGGCACTGGGAAATGGTGGCACCCACACCTCAGCGCTGGCAGTCGTCTGGGTCCGCATGACGTGCCAGCCTCGGCGCTAGCAAAGGCTGCGGGGGCGGGATGGCGGCTCCTGCGGCTCCAGCTGCACCTGGGGTCACCTGGACACAGCGGGGAAGATGAGCCCGCAAAGCCAGGGCCTCTCATCCCGGCCGAGCGGTGCAGTGGTGTGCGGGGACCGTCCTTCGTAAGCTCTGAGATGTCACAAACCCCTATCGTGACCCTGGCCCGAAACCATTGAGGTCGCCTGTCCGGGGACACTGCAGGGCCAGTTCTCGTCTGATCCGCCCCTGAAGGATGCGGGGACACGAACTACACGAAGTCACACCGTTCACACAGGAACCAGCGGTGACGTGGGGTGGACCTCAGAGCACCCGCTGGGGGAGCACGCCATGCTCACGTGGGGATCCGCAGGGCGGGCGCCCGGCCCGCACCCCGCGGTCCCCAGGAGCCTCCTCCAGGTCCGTTCCCACTGCGCTTCCCCGTCTTCAGTCGGCTGTACAAGCGTTCCACTCCCAGGCGCCTCGAGGTGGTAACGATGGGAACATGAGGAAACACCGTTTTTTTTGCTCTAGTAGGACTCGGGGAAGGCAGCTTGGGGACAGAAGCCGGGGGAATAAACTGAGTGGGAAGAGGGCTGACAGAGGCAGGCAGAGGCGGCGGGGGCCGCTGAGCTGTCGGGGCGTCTCCCGCGGTCTCAGCCGTGGGAGCCGCGCCCGGGCACAGCTTCCGACTCTGGTCACCGCCCGCAGCCGGCCCCGGCGGGCGGCCCCGAGGAAAGGGCCCGAGTGCTCGCGCCTGGGCGCGGAGCTGCGTCTGCTCTGTCGCCGAGGCCGCGTGAGAGGGGCACTCCGCGTGGGCATCGGCAGGCCTTCTGCGCGATAAGATGCCCGGCGGGGCTCACCGTGCTCGGTCCCCACGCCCTGCGTCCGCTCGGCCTCCTCTGACGCTCGTCGCCCGGACCCGCCACCCCTTGCCGCCGACGGTCAGCGTGGCCTCCTGAGGCCCAGTCCTCGGGGGGACGTCCCGGGGGCGTGGTTGGCCGCGGCCCCAGGCCGGCGTCTGTCTCAGACGCATCCCTAATGACCTGGCTGGGTTTACGGGTGACAGTCACCGCGTGGAACCTGTGTGTGCTGGACTCGTTCACGCGACGTCCTCGGGGGAGGCCCGAGGGGCGATGAGCTCCGGCCTCACCGCGGTGGACCGCCCGAGCACACGCAGGAATAGTTATCCCCAGAAAGAAAGACGGAAAGGGAAGTCAGTTTAGCCACAACGTCTCTATCCCCTAGTGCAATCAAGTGTTCGTTCACGGACTCCGGGGTCCCTGGGAAGCCAAGGGACACGTTGTGGCATAAAGGTCAGCAGAGGTCAAACCCAGAGAGAAGCCCACGCTGTTCTCTGAGCGCCACTGGGACACACGGGCGGGCGGGAGGTCAGTGGCTGGGCTGAGGACCTGGGGTCTCTGGGAGTCACGGGCCTCGGTGTTTGACACACGGTTGCTAACGGCGCTCTCACTGTCCCCAGGGCAGGTCCTTGTCCTTCAAGACCTTCCTCGTCTGGGTTTTGATCAGCATTTACCAAGGTAAGCGGCCAGGGTTTCCTGTCTCCCGTCCGCGGTGCTGGTTTCGCCCCCAGCTCATCCCCAGAGCTGGTCGCATCCGCGGCAGCGACCGCTCCGGCTTCCTCGTGAACGGGCCCAGCGCGGGTCTCAGGGCGCTCCGCAAGCAAGGCGGCTTGGTGGTGTTTTTAACCGATGAACGCCACCTAAAAGCTGACCCGTTTTAAATTAAACGTGAATCCACGTCACGTGCCCACACGGTGGCTCTCTCCTGGAGCCACGGCAAGGCTCTGAGCTTCTGGCCCTGTGGTCAGAGGTCATTGGCCACCTTTTGGTGTTGCAGACAAGGGTCGGGGACCGATGGCCAGGTCCATCATGATGACGCTGATGGACGCGGGGGCCGGGCCTCCCCGCCCGCTGGTGACAAGCGCATGGGCCTCCGCGCGCTCTTTCTGAGCCACCTCGCAAGCCCCACGTCTCGCGTTGTTCCTAACCCAGCGCTGAGTCACTGACCTCGCGTGGGTGTGGCCGGGACCCCGTCGGGGACGGGGCCAGCAGCCCTCGGCCACTCTGACCCGCTGCTCCCGGCCGGCTCCCGTGGTGTGAACTCCCAGTCGTGTAACGGCCACGCTGTCCCGGCCCTGCCGTTCTCCAGGCGGCATCCTCATGTACGGGGCCCTGGTGCTCTTCGAGTCCGAGTTCGTCCACGTGGTGGCCATCTCGTTCACGGCCCTCATCCTCACCGAGCTGCTGATGGTGGCCCTGACCATCCGGACGTGGCACTGGCTCATGGTCGTGGCCGAGTTCCTCAGCCTGGGCTGCTACGTGGCCTCGCTGGCTTTCCTCAACGAATATTTTGGTGAGTGTCCTGGAATTCCTCCTCGGTTCCTTGTCTCTTACTGATGTTTAAACTTTTTTCGGTGTTACTTTTTCATACATTGTCTTAAATTGCAGATCACAGCAAAACCCACATCAGAAAGCTTCGCGGCACAAGCTGATTTGGGGGGAAAGATTAAACTGCTTGTAATAATTTATAAAACTAAGATTCTCACCCTGCTGGCTTTTAAAGAGACCCTGAGCCCGAGCTGGCGGGGACCCCTCCCCACAGGGCGCGAGCGTCGTCCTCCGTAATCTCGGTGGCCAGAGCTCTGAGCAGCACTGCCTGGGGTGGTGGCCCACTGCTGCCCGTCCCCTCATGACAGGCCACCTGCACCGTGCCGATGGCCTCAGCCCCTTCAGCCACCCAGCCGCCAGCACCTGAGGTGGATCAGACACGTGGGCTGCGTGGCGTGGGGTCACCAGCTCTGTGCCCTGGACACACGCGGCCTGCCCGCCCCACCCCTCCTGGCTGCGCCACCAGCTGGGTGGCCTCGGGGGAGTCCTGGCCGTGGTGCTGGAGGGTGGCCGACGGGGACCGTGGCCCTCGATGAGCGGCAGCGGCCGTGCTCACACTTCTCTGGTCGCCGTGCTCGGCAGACGGAGGGGACAGACATTAGGGTCGTCTTCACCTCTGGCTCCCAGGTGACCTGGTCACGCTTCTTCGCCACACTCCAGCCCCCCCGAAGGACCCACGTCCCAGGCTCGCGCTGCAGCACCTGTGGCCCGGCCGCCTCTCACGTCTGTCCCTGTCTCCCTCCCACAGACGTCGCCTTCATCACAACCACGACCTTCGTGTGGAAGGTGTCGGCCGTCACCGTGCTCAGCTGCCTTCCGCTCTACGTAGCCAAGTACTTGAAGCGCAAGCTGTCCCCGCCCAGCTACTCCAAGCTCATGTCCTAGGCGCCCCATCTCCCGCCCGTGGGGTGTCCCCGGTGGCGCAGGGGTGTGGTGACCCCAGGAGGGGGTAGGGCGGGAGCACAGGACGTCCCCTGCAGGGCGCACCCCGTCTCTCCGGTAACTTGTATCCCACCGGCCCCGTTTTCATGGAACACGCCCCGGGACTGTGTCGCTGCGCTGTAGCGCCCGGTCCTGCTCCGCTCCCGGGGAACCGAAGCTGACGGACACGCGCGCTGCGGCTTCCTAGCGGCCAGACGCTTCCTCTGGCGCTGTAACAGCCATTCCTCCTCGGCTAGAATAAAACCCAGGCGCTGTAACCCGTGCGCGCGCGCCAAGGCTCCCCGGGACCGCTGCGTGTCTCCCGGGCAGCCCGCGGGGACGTCAGCGGGGGGACGGGGGAGGCACGCGCGGGGCGGCGCTGCGGCCCGGCGGCCTTTCCGAGGCTCCGGCCTCGCTTTGTGACCTGACGACAAAGGCCGCACGGCGCACGGGCTCCGCGTCCCGGGAGCTCACGGCCCTCGCGGCGCCCCCGCGGCGCCCCGCCCCGGGCCGTCCTCGCTCGGGGGGAGGGGGGAGCAGACGCGCACCTGCGTGACCCCCGTGGAAAGCCGTGTGTCGCACCCTGTCGTCACGACCTCGTGAGCCGGCTGGTGCCCGGTTGAGGACATACATGCGGGTGGGCGAGGCGGCGGGTCCCGGACCTGCGCGTGCGTGACGCGGGTCCGAGCCCGGCGGGGGGCGTCACGCACGTACCTCGCGCACCGCGGCTCCGTCCGTGCGCCGTCTGCGGCCTGGTTCCCACCCAGGCTCCTGTCCCCGGTCCCCGGTCCGCGCCCCCCGTGGACCTGCCCGACACCCCTAGGTGGCGCGGTCACCCAGGTCCCTCCAGCGGGAGCGCCAGGCCGGGCGCCGTTCCCCGGCCGCACACCAGGGGGCGCCGTCTTGCTCCTCTCCCTTGGGGCCACGCAGTCACGCTGGTCCCCAGCTTTGTCACCAGAGGTCCCTCCCGGTCCGTGCCGCCGGGACCTCAGCGCCCGCGTCCGTCCCCCCGCGCACCCCCGGCAGCGGCAGCGTGACGCAGCCAGTGGGTGCCTGGGTCCCAGCCAGGGTCCGAGGGAACCACCGCTAACTGGACCGTGCACACTGGTCCCCTCAGGACACGAGGCCGGCGTGTGCGGCAGGCGACAGCGTGGGCGCCCTGCCAGGTCCAGCGTGGAGCGGGCACCGCCGGCAGGAGGGATGAGCCGCCTCCGTGTGCCCAGGTTCTGGAAGCCTCTTCAGCCCCAGGATCCGTGATGAGTGGGCGGCGCAGCGCGGGGATTGGGGGGCAGGGACCAGGGTATTTCCCGGAGGCGCCTGGGACGGGCGTGTTCACCGTGGCTGCGGCGCTGGGTCCTCCCCTGCCCGCAACACGAGGAGGGGCAGCCTTCCACCCGGCACAGCTGTCACTGTCCCCCGTGTGCCTTGTGCAGGCGCCCAGCTCAGAGGGCCGATAGGACAGCGCCAACCTGGTGCTGTCCTGGGGAGGGAGCCCCGTGAGATGAGGGGGTGCTGGGCAGGAGTCCAGGTGGGTCAGGGTCCCCTCTGAGCAGGTGAGACATGCTGAAAAGCCCCCAGGACACGGTGTCCCTTGGGAGCTGGGGGCAGACAGGGCAGCACCAAGCGACAGGATGGGCAGAGGAGGGTCGGGGGGAGCCGGGAGGAGGGTCTGGGGGAGCGGGGCGCTCCGGGCCCCTGCGGGCAGAGGGCCAGGAGTGACAGGACGTGCACCCCGGGGGCGGTTTGCAGGGCAGGGGAAGCGCGCCCCTGGGAAGGTCCCATCACGACTCCACAGTAAAACCGGCCCACGCTCCCCAGCGTTCCCAGATCACAGGGTCTGACTACAGCCGGGGTTTGGGAAGCAGTTGGGACAGAGGGACAGGGGGACAATGGCCTGAGTTAGGAGAACCGAGGCTAGTTTGAGGGGGGCTGACGGACATGAGAAGTTCTTCCTCTCCCACGGTGGCCGCGAGCCCCTGGCACCGGTGGCTCTCAGACGTTAGGGAGTAGATGGGCAGCCGGGGGATGGATGAGCCAGCGGACGGTGGGGTGAGTGACGGGGGGGCCGATCTTGTGCCCTCCTAGGATGACTGGTCACTTGGCAGACGCGTCAGGAATTGCTTGGCACAGCGAGGGAGGGTGAGGCACAGGCACGGGGACCTGGGGTGAGGCCCCAGGGCCCAGAGAGCGTGACCTGCCAGCTCCGGGCGGCACTGTACCCGGATCCGAGGTACACGGTCCCAGACTGGGCCAGCAGCGGGCGGATGGGGGTGGTGGGGACAGGGGGACAGGGGATGTGGAGTGACATGAAGACTTGGAACAGGCAGACGTGGGGATGTGGGGGGATGGAGGGGGGGGCGGGACAGGGCAATGTGGGGACAGGCCTGGCATGTCCTCGATCCCTGGGTCTCAGGTAAGAATGGCCCTGGGCTGTGTCCCTACAGTTAAGGTCACTGGGGTCAGAGCCAGCAGAGACGTGACTCCCCACCTGACTTGGGGCCCCTGTGCCTGCACGGCCTGGACCTCCGGGTCCCAGGGCGGATGCCCAGGCCCGCCTGGGGAGGGCCACACGTCAGGGGGACTTGCCTGCAGGTCGCCCCTCCCCGAGGGCTTTCTGCCCGGAATGACCCGACGCTGGGGGGAGTCGCACGAGCAGCACGGAGCCCCACCCCACCCCACCCCACCGGTCCCCGGGGGTCCAGGTCCTCGTCTTGCAGCCCCGGGAGGGCAGAGTGGTGGCCCACACGTGAGGACTCTGGTGACTCCCAGATCCACACGGAGCCTTTTCTGCACCGGGACCCCAGGGCCCAGGCCTGCAGTCTCGGGGGGTCTGTCTCCTTATGTCCCTCCGCTTCACTAGGGAGCATGTGGGTGATGCTGGGGGCGGCCCTTCGTGTCACTTACATGTGTGCTGGGGACGTGGTCTGCGCCTGAGCTGCCCAGGTCAGCCTCACTCCGCTCACTCCGCCCGCCCTGTGTAGTTCCACAAAGCGCCAGCAGGTGGCGCCCGAAGCTAAGAAATGCGGGGCAGGCTGGTTCCTGCCACCGCGAAGGTGCAGGTGTTCAGAGCCTGCGGTCCCCCCTGAGCTGAGCCACCGGCCACCAGGACCGGTGACCCCCCCCGGTGGACAACGCTGTCACGAGGCACCCCACCTTCCTGCGGGCACATGAGCACCCGCCACCCATGGCGTTCTTCCCGGTCATGACGAGGGCCACACGAGAGTCGGGGCTCCTGGGATGCCCCCCAGGGACACGGCCACCTCCGGCCCCATCTCCCGCCTGCAGCCCCCTCCTCAGGGGCACAGCTCCTGGGGGCCTGAAAGTTATGGGGCCCAATGGAGATGACGCTGAGGGGGCCAGGGGACCCCAGAGAACTGAAGTCTCACAGCCACGTTCCTGAACCCCAAAACCGCTGACAACCGGTTCCAGAAGTTTCCACATCTCGCGGCCACGTGACTTTAGAACCAGCGAGAACGGAGACCTGGGCACCCATGCCCGGCCGCCCCCGGCGGAGACGGGGCCAGACCCGCGGTGGGCACCCCGTCCTCGGCCTCAGACCCCGCTCTGGCGACGCGAGCCCACGCCCACGGCAGAAGCTCGCGCCCGGCGTCTGCTGCTTGCTTCCCTCCCTTAGGCAGAGCGGGGACCCTGGTCAGCTGGACCAGGAGCCCTGGGGACCTGTGGGACCTGTCCTTGTTTCCATGACTGGAGGGCACAGACCCGGGGCCCCCCTGCCAGGAGCGCCTGGGGCCCAGGAGGGGTTCTGAGCCCAGGTGTCGCCCGCCCCGCACACTCAGGCGGCTCCTGCAGGGCCACCGAGGGGGCGCCCGGCCCGCTGGCTGGGTTTGGACGCAGTGTCCCAAGGGGGTGACAGGTCTCGGGGCATGAGGGACACCCCAAGGACAGCCAGCCTTCAAACTCCTCCCTCAGAGGCCCCGGGCAGCCACGGCCTGGCCCACCCTGTTCCTCAGGCCTCTGCCACCTGTCACCTGCCCGCAGGGCCCTCCCAGACATGACGGTGACCGGAGAGCAGTGTGGGCTCCAGGATTCCCTCACCCCCGGCTCCCAACACACGCCCCGCGCTCTGCGGGACACGTGTCCTCAGCCTGGGGCCCTTGCGAGTCCTCGGAGGACCTGGGCGTGGCGGCGATGAGGGCGACGCCGCGCAGGCGCGTGGACGTCCAGCGCGGGGCCTGGTGGGTGACCCGCTCCGTGCGGACGCAGTCGCCCTGCTGCCCGGGACCCCTGGCTGTCCCCGCGGGTCACAGCACGCAGGAGGGGCCGCCCAGGCCCGCGCCAGCCCCGCCCGCCCGCCCAGCTGCCAGCACCGAGGACGCCCCTGCCCACCGTGGCCGTGACGCCCGGATGCGGGCGCTCCGAGCCCGCAGGTGGGTCGGGAGGGCGGGGACGCGCCTGAGCCCCGGCTGTGGGCGGGGCCCGCGGACGGGCGGTGATGCCGGCGTCTTCCCGTCTTCCCGCCACAGTCGGCGTCTCGGGGTCAGCTCGGGACAGTGACCAGGCCCAACACCTCTCAGCCAGCAGCTGCCCACCCCGGCGGAGCGCCTCCGGCCCCCACCGCCCCCTCCCACCGAGTCCCGCGCCCACCCCCAGGTCCAGCTGGCCGCTCAGGTCGCACCCGGAGCCCGCGGCCTCCGGAACAGGACGCTCCTGGGAACCTGCCGCAGCAGTGCCACCGCCAGGCCCGCACACGCCGTCGCGGGAAGCGGCACGGTGGCGCTCCAGGCGCTGAACACAGCGCCGCCGCCACCTGGCCCAGCGACCCCTCCTGAGCCTGCGTCCCACGGGCACTGAAAGCGGGTCGCAGACGACACCCGCGCCCCGCCTCCCCGCCGTGTCGCCGCAGCGCCCGCGGCGGACGGACACGCGGGAGTGCGCTGTCCGGCCTTAAGAAGGGAGGGGTCCTGCCCCGCGCCCCGTGGCTGGCCCTGCAGGTGCTGGGCGCCGGGGACAGACCAGCCACAGAAGGACACGTCCACCCCCCCAGGCCCCCCAAGGCTGACGGGTAGAGAGTCGCGGGTGGGCCCAGGGCCAGGGGGCGAGGGGTGGGCGTGAGTTTAATGGGGACAGAGTCGGTCTGTGAGATGAGGGTCTTGTGGGTGGCCGCTGGTGACGCCGGCATAGCACCGCGGATGTCCCTAAAGCCACCGAGCTGTGCACTTAACAACAGTAAGTATGGCACGTTTCTAAGTGTGTTTTACGACAATGCTTAGAAAGTGCCGTGGGGGCTGTCACTGTCTGAGGGGCCCGGAGCCCCCCGCCCGCCCGTGTCTAAGAAGAAAGGCCCCAGCGGCTCGTAAACGGACATCAAACGGCTCTGACACAGCCTCGCGGTGACTTCAGCGTAATGAATCAGAAGCACATGGATTAAATTTCCCCTGAAATTCACTCGGGTTTAAAAATTAATGGAAAAAGCGCCTGGCACACTTGTTTGCAGCTTTAGGGATCCAAACACTCTTCAACAATAGTTTGGGACTCGGGCGGCCCAAGCTGGGGGTTCCGGCTGTCCCCAGGGGAGCCAGGCTGGTGGGGAGGGGTTCCCAACAGCCCCCAAACTTCATCTTGGGTGAAAATGAAAGTCGTTTAGGGGGAAATGAGCACAGCCTCCTGGTGCGAGGCCGGGGTGCACATGGCTCCCCGTGGCAAGGTTGCTGCTTCCTTGAACAGATTTAAGTGAACCAACTAGTTTGAGAAAAAATTTACAATGTTGCCCTTAGAAAACTATTATTATTTTTTTATTTTGCAAAAGAATACATGGTGAATTCACAGGTGCAAACCCCAAATCTTGCCCGAAACAAAAGCCGTAATGGAGGCTGCACCTGTGGATTGCGGCGACCCCGCTGGGCAGAGGGCTGCGGGGACCCGCGACGGGCACTGAGGCGCGGCCTCCGAGCCACAGGCCTTGTCCCCAGAGGTGGAGTCGTGCTCGGGAAGCCCCTCTGGTTCTGTGAGCTGGGACGGAGATGGTGCAGAGCCGCTGGGCAGAGGGCCTTCCTGAGCGCCGGCCGAGGCCCGAGGCTGGCCCGGAGGCAGCCAGGGAGCAGGGCTGGGGCGGCCCGGGCAGGGCTGGGGCGGCCCGGGTAGGGCTGGGGTGGTCCAAGCAGGGCTGGGGCAGCTCGGGCAGGGCTGCACCTCCAGACGGGCACCAGGCTGCCCTGCCTGCCTGGCCAGACCGCACTCGCCCCGGGCGGACGGCTCAGCCTGCCTGCTTCCTGGGACAACCAGGGTGCCATGGGCGGGGCTGTCAGCCAGGCTCCCACACGTGTCCTGGGGAGGACCCCCGGGAGGGGCACTCCTGGGCCACAGGCCCCCCACGGAAGGAGGCTGCCAGGTGTGGTAGGCGTGTGACTTGGGAGGAAGCCAAACCCCTTGGCATCGGTGTGGGTCCCCGGCCCCCATAACACATTGCCACAAACTAGGGAGCTCAAGCCACCAGAAGTGCTCTCCTGGCCTCTCTCTGTGCCGGGTGCCAGGGGTCATGGGTCATGGGTCAAGGTCAAGGCGTCAGCAGGGCCACGCTCCCTCTGAAGGCTGTAGGGGGAGGCCCGTCCTGACGCTTCCAGCTGCAGGTGGCTGACGAGTCACCCCAGCCTCAGCCTTGTCATCACATGACCCCCTCCTCGTGTCTCCTCTCCTCATGAGGACGCCGGTCACACTGGGTCAGGGCCCGCCCTAATGGCCCTCTTAACCAATCACATCTGCCAAGACCCGGTTCCCAAATAAAGCCATGTGCACAGTGAGTGGGGGCGGGACCCCCACCCTTTCTGGCAACGCATTTCAACCCGCAACGGCTTTGCTGGGCGATAAGAATTTAAAGTTATTGAGCAGTTGGGGGGAACAGTCACTGATACAAGAAGTGGCATCTCATTTGACCCCCCTACAACCCTGAAGTGAAGGACCTTACGACTGGCCCCAGGTGCGCTGTGGGACCAGGATGCAAACTCAGGTGGCCCAGGGCGGCTTCCCCAGTGACAGTGCGTGACACCCCCGCAATCCCCGCCCCGTGCCACAGGGAACCGTGGCAGTCGTGAAAATGACACAGCCCTGTAACGCCTCTGGAGAGGGTCTCAAGGGCCAAAGCAACGGAGCATCCATTCAAGAGACTGAAAACTCGCGAGCAAAGACCAGAGTCCGCTCGCTGAACCGGGAGGGAGCCGGGTGCAGTCAGGAGACTCGCTGCAGCTGCTGCGGCCTCAGGGGCGGGGCCTCCTCCGGGGCGGGGCCTCCTCGGGGGCGGGGCTTGCCCGGGGCGGGCCTTCAGCGGCTCTCAGCCCCAGACCCCCCCACCCCACCTACCTCCCCAAGTCCCACTGTCCGGCTTGAAAGGGGGTTTCAGGCCAGGATTGGCAAGCACGGTGACATCGGCCTGCCCGCTCCCCTCCCTCCATGGAGCACTCAGCGGAGGCCGCGTCAGCTAAGCGAGCAGCTTGGCACTGTCCCCACCCAGGTCCAGAGCCCCGGATTTCTCCCCAAGGAACTGACTTCATTCGCGACAGCTCAGACCTGAAGGCACCCTCGGGAGCGGTGGGATGTATGATAACAACGTTGCATCAAATAAACACACTCGGTAAAGCGATCGAAACTAAAAAATAGAGCCAAATGGGAAGTCTAGAGTGAGATGTCACAACCGAAGTCCAAGACTCACCAGAGAAACTCGACAGTCTGCGGGACCCAGCAGGAGAAAGCCTCGTGAACTGAAGACAGGCTGGACCGGATTCCGGAAGCCCAGAGCGAAGAAGAGACACCAGAACAAGGACAGCGAAGACGGCCTCAGGGAAGTGCGGGGCCCCGGCAGTGGGGCCACCGGGAGGAAAGGGGAGAGAAAAGGGGGGTGAAAAATACTCAAGTCGTGGCCGAAGAGGTCACAAATGTATTGAAAAACGACACCCTACAGACCCGGGAAGCTCGCTGAATGATTATCGCAGAGAGACCCACCCAAACTGACCGTGACGCCGGCAGAGGTGACGCAGGCCGGTGACCAGACACCTTGCACTCAGCAAAGCCATCGTTCCAGAGTGAAGGCGAAAGGAAGGCATTCCCAGGTCCACAGAAACCTGTAAGTTGCTGCCAGCAGACCTGCCTCACGAGAAACGCTAAGGGGACGTTCTTCAGGCTGGACGCGAGTGACCCCCGGGCAGAAATTGAAAACACAGAGTTTCAGGAAAGAGAATTCTATGATTTTATAAAACCGTACAAATGTGTATCTTCCTCCTTCCTTCTCACAGCTGATTGAAAAGCGAGTCTACAGAATAATGTATATGTAACGTAACGTTGAGACTGTAATTGACGGAAATGTATTAGACGCGTGATGTAGTTGCCAACAGCACAAAAGGAACCGAGCAAAGCCGCACTGGACTAAGAAAATGGCTCCGGATGGCGAGGAAATGATGACGACAACGTGTTGTTGGGTTTGTAACCTTACCAACGGTACCATGTCTAACATGATACCATAAGAGGGAAGAAAGAGAATAGGCCAACACAGGGTTAATGTTCGTATGCATCACTGGCGTTCAACTAGTACAAATCTGAAGCTGATCGGGACGTCATCGCAGGTGGCAAATCCGAGAACCACCACGATGGAAATAACTAAAAAAAAAAAATAAAAAAAGTAAAAAAAATCATTAAGAAATTAAAATGCTACATTAGAACATACTCACTTACTATAAAAGAAAGCGATAAGGGAGGAGTAACGGAACACAGAAGACACGGGAAACATAGGAAAAAGAAGTGAAATGGCAGATGTAAATCCGACTGCATCAATAAGAACGAGGCAAAGAAAGAGGTTGTCAGATGGGACAAAGAAACATAATCCGGCTCTAAGCTGGTTACGGAGACACGTTTTAGATTCAAAGACACAAATGCACGAAAAGAGTGGAAAAAACATGTTACGCAACTATGGGAAGGCTGACGTCTGACGAAACAGACTCTGAGACAGGGCCGTTAACGGCAAAGCAGGGGACTCCAGCAAGATGAGGAGGCCGACCGGCCAGGAAGACATAACAATTATAAACATTTACGCACCTAACAACAGAGCCCGAAAACACACAAGGCACACACTGGGAGGGGGGGCGGAGGGAGAAGCGGACAGCACTGTGGTAAACGCCCCACCTGCCGTGGTGGCTGTGACAGCCAGACGGACCGACGGGACGCAGGAGACGTCAGCGGTGCCTTCAACCGGCCGGACCCGCCGAGCCTCTGGCGGGCGCTCAGCCCCACGGGGAAACACACACTCTTCTCCGCACGTGCCGCCTTCTCCAGACGGACCACAGGCCGGGCTGTGAGACAAACTTGGGCCGGGGCCACCACACCGGAGGCAGGGACAGGGCCTGGGGCGCCGGGCAAAGGCTTTTCAGAGGCAGTAAGAACCCCGGGCCAGGGTGCGTTGGAAGAAAGCTCTGGTGGGTGAGGGACAGGGGCATGGGGAGATGGCTGCGTGTCACAGGGGTGCGTAACGGCCACCGGGCGCTGTGTCCCATGAGGCAGCCCCCGCGTGGCTGCTCCAGGCGTGAGTGTGAGGGCGCCAGGCCCAGCGGTCCCGCCCTGAGCCTGGTGCCCTGGGCGTGTGCCCAGGGGAGGTGAGCTGGTCTACCGACGATTGGGGTTTGGGGTCTGGGGGTGGTGCTTGGGGTGGGTGGTGAGGCTGAGCCCAGGCAGGGAGACCAGCCCGTGAAGAAGGCCTTTGCAATGCCGCATGGATGGGGTACATTAAAGAGACGTTTCGTGCGTGTAGATGCTCTGAACCCCAGATTCATGGCTACGAACACCCCAAACTCGAAAGGAAAGTCTGAACGCGCTGGCGGGAGTGTAGCCGAAGGGGACCCCTTCTTTCTCAGCTCCAGCCACCGCGGGGAGATTGACCTGCACGGGCTTTTTAAAAAAATCTCAGCAGTTAACAGTGTAAAAGCCCTCTCCATAATTCTGACTTCTTAACCTGACGCCGGTCTCTACACTGCGGCTTCCTGCCAGGTCCCCGCGCACACCTCCTAGAACCTCGGTGCAGTTGGGGTGCCTCTCCCCGGAAGGTGGAAAGGCACGTCAGAAAGAAGAGCCCAGGCCTCCGGCGGGCCCAGCCGGATGGGCAAAGCTTCCTCAGTGGGGCGGTTTGACCGGGCCGCTGCCCTGGCCAGGAGCAGGGGTCTGTCCAGAACAAGCAGTCACACGGGCTCGCAGGTGTCTGCGGTGTTTTCCTTAGTGGCACCTGGGTGTGCGGGGGGCCGGGGTGGGCACCCCCAGGCCGCTGCGCCCCGTGGCCGGCCCCGCGGGGCTCCCAGGGCAGGAGGACCGGGCATCGCCCTGCGGGCAGCGCCGGCCAGGCCAGAGCCGTCTGGGGTCCTCCTGACCCCGGCCCACCCGCCCCCAGCCCTGAGGGCCGCGTCGCCATAGCAGCGGCGGCTCAAACACCGAACCCCAGGCGCCGCGGCGGCCCTCGGAGACCCGCGCGCGGAGGAAGAGCCGCGCGCGCCCCGGGAGACAGGACCTGGCCTCCCCAGGGACGTCCAAAATGGTAGCTTCTCGGGTGTATTTGCCCCAATAATCCGCAGAAACAACAGTAATCTAAAAATAGTCTTGTTTTCTGTCCTAAGCTCCTTTTAACTTCGTTAGTCATCACCGATTCTTAAAATAAAGTCCGGGTAACGTCTCTCCGAGTGGCCGCTGTAAACACACCTCGGGAGGGAGCGCAGCGGGGCGCGGCGGAAGGGGAGCGCCGGGGCCGCGGGCCGGTGGCCGCGCGGTGGCCGCGGGACCGCCCGGGGCGCCCCCGGGGGGGCGCGCTGGCCGCGGCGCGGCGCCGCCGCCTCCGGAACTGCCTGCGCCCTGGCGCGCGGCCACCGTGGTCCCGGCAACGGCATTAAACACAGGGAAACAGACGGGGATTCCGTCACCGGCCGGGGGAATAAGGAGGGCATTGAGCGCAGACAGGAAAAGAGCTTTTCTGGATGGAGTGAAAATTATTTATGGGGGGGGGGAGCCGCGGCGACCGCGGCCGACAGCCACCACCCCCCCCTCCCCGCTCCGGCGCCTCCCCATCCAGGGGCGCCCCCGCCCCGCGTGGGTCCCGCGGCCCCCGCCTGAGCGCGGGAGGTTGGGGTCAGCCTTAACACCGCTTGGGGGACCTCCCTTCATCCCCCCCCCACCCCGCGACTCAGCCCCCTCCTCCCGGCGCGTCCTGCGGAAGGGGGGGGAGAGGGCGGTAGACGGAAACTCTCCGGGCAGAATCCTGGGCGGGGGTTTGGGGGGGTAGAGGTGGGGGTGGGGTGGAGGTGGGGGACGGAAACTCCCCGGGCAAAATCCTGGCACCCAGGTCTGGGGACACCAGGACTTCGAGCAGAAAGAGCGTGTTAAAGGGGCGAGGGCGGCGCGGCCCTGGCGCCCCCTGGCGGCCTCCGGCGCGGGACGCGCGCCCCCTCCCTCCCGCTTCCAGCATCCTCCAGGGGTACCCCCAATCTCAGGGGCCCCCACCTACGGTATCCACGTGGGGTCCCCCCCTCTGCGTGCCAGGCGAGGGGAAGCTCGGCGCTCCGCATGGGAGCAGAGGTACAAGTAGTGACACCTGGTGAGTGTAGTGACACCCGCGGGGACACCCAGGGGCCAGGCGGCCTGGGGTGGGGACGGACGGAGAGAGGTTTCAGTCCTGCGCCGTGGACGCGTCCCGACACGTTCCTGGATCAGCAGGCGAGACCCCCCCACTGCGTCAAACGTCGGCCCCTCCCCACCACTTCCCTGGGTGCTGGGCCTGGTGCCATCGGGGGGACCCACCGGCGTCCTCCAGGCCTCCTGGGGCCCGCCTTTCGCTGTTGGGTTTGTTTTGACCCACGTAAGGGTGTCGTGCGAGAGATTTACGATTTTCATACGCCAGACGCTCCTGCCGCCCTCACACTCCGATCCCGTCCACCCCAGGCCCACGAAAATATGCGGCCCCGCTTGGCAGCCGAGCCGCGCAGGGGCCGAGGGTTTGAGAGCGGAAAGTGTAACGCGAACCGCGGCTCCCGACCAGCCCCGCCAGGCGGAACCCCGGGGTCGCCTGCGCCGAGCCCGGGTCCTGCCCGCGGCTCGGGGACCCGCGGAGCGGCCGCCCCGGCTGCCCCCGCCCCCGCCCCCGCCCCCGCTCCCGCGACAGGCGGTCGGGTCGCCAGGGCATCTACAGAATGCAATGACAATAAGTCCAGGCCGGGACTGCCGTGCAATCTGTTAGTGATTTGGCGGGGTGGGAATTTCCTTTCTCGGGCCTGCCAGTGGGAGCGCTGTCCAAATTTCCACGGCGGGGAAGCCTGCGATTTCACTAATGACTTCAGCATGCCGGCTCTCGGGGCGCTCCCGCGGTTCCCCCTCCCCCGCCACCCCTCATTAGGGCAGAGTGCGACCCTCGGGACCCCCGCCGGACCCCCGCGCGCGGGCTGGTCCCTTCGCCGGCCGGGCCCCGCGTGCGCCCCTCTCGCCACCCCCGCTTGTGCCCCGCGGGCCGAGCGAGGGGCGGCGCATTTGGGGGGGGTGTGGGGGGCGGGCGCTCGCCGACTTGTCCCCCCCCCCGGCCCCGCGCCGGCTCGGGCGGGCGGGCGGGCGGGCGTGATGTCACGGCAGGGAGGGGACGCGGGAGCGGCCGGGCGGCAGGAGGCGGGGGAGGTGTTTTCCAGCTTTAAAAAGGCAGAAGGCAGAGCGCGGCCCTGCGTCAGAGCGAGACTTGGAGACTTCGGAGTCACCGGCGGGATCCGGCGGCCGGGCGCGGGCACTGGGGCGCGGGCGCACACCTCCGAGCCCCGCCACCCGGCTCGGGCCCCGGGCCACAGCCGGTCCCCCACGCGCGCACACGCCCCTCGATGCCATTTGCGCCGGGCGCGCGGCGCTGAGCCGGGGCAGCGCGCGTCCGCCGGGCAGCCGGCTTCCCCCGGAGCCCGACCCGGGCCGCGGTGCCCGCCGCTCCCGCCGCTCCCGCTCCTCCCGCTCCTCCTCCCGCTCCTCCCGCTCCTCCCGCTCCTCGCGCCGCCGCGTGGATGCCAAGTACCAGTTTCCCAGTCCCTTCCAAGTTTCCACTCGGGCCTCCGGCTGCAGTCTGCGGGAGCGGAGAAACTTCGGCGCCCGCGCCGCGCGCCGGCGGCACCATGAAGTCCGCGGAGGAAGGTAAGCCGGTGCCGCCGCCCCCACGCGGCCCTCCTGCCCTGGGCCCCGGCGCCCCGCCCGGGAGAGGAGCGCGCCGGCCGCGGGCGGCGCGCGGGGAGGGGCGCGGGGCCGCGGCGGCAGCACAGACCCGACCGGGAAGCGGTGTCCCCCTGGTGTTCCCCGAGCGGCCCTGATTCCGAGCGCGCCTTCCTGCCAAAGGTGTCTCCTCTCCGCTGCGCTGAGCTCGCGCGCTCGGCCTTGGCCGCGGCCGCCTGCGCGGATCCCGGCGCTCAAACTCAGTTCGCACGCGGGCGGTTCGGGGACCGGGCGAGGTCGGGCCGTCAGACCCGCGCGGGGCACTTCGGGATGAAGTGACGTTTGGGGGGAACGCATGGTGGCCGGGTTTCTCCCCCCGTGGGGCGAGGCCACCCCGTGGCTTCGAAGCCCAGCCCTGCGCGGCGAGGCGCGGGGGCCGCGTCCCTCCCCAGCGCGCCCTCCCAGCGCGGGGCTCCGCTCGCTGTCAGGCCGGAGGCTGGTCGCGCAGGGCCGGAGGTGGCCGAATGCGTGGTCCGAGCACCGCCCCTAAGTCAAGCCATTTTGCAGTCAGTCCTATAGCTGCGAGCACTCCCGCCGTAGGAAGCGTCTCAGGACAGTTTGAAAAGGGACCGCCAAGTTTCCAGCTGCTTGTTTAATGTCACAGGGCGGCACAAGTGTCCGCCCTGACGCCTGGCCAAGGCGACCCACGGCTGGCAGCGAGCGCGACTCCGCAGCGGTGCGGTCCCACGGTCACAGCCCCCTTCGCCTCCTGCCCTCAGAAGCAGCGCCGCCGACGCAAGCGCCCGCGGCCTCGTGCGCGGGGAGCCGCCGCAGGAGCCTGGGGACAGGCGGGGGGGGGGGGGACGAGCATCCCGTGAAGGATGTCGGTGGCAAGTGCACAAGGGCAGCTGGGCGACACTTTTCCAAATGCCTTATCAGCGCCGAAGCAGCTTATTTAAATGACGCGAGGCGCGCTGGCAGGCTTGCCCGGGCTGCGAGCCCCCCGCGCGGCTCAGCGCGGACACCCCGAGCAGCGTCGCAGCGTCGGGAGGTGCCCGGAGCCGCTTCCGCGTTCTGCCCCGCGCCAGGCCCCCCCCCCCCGCCGCAGCCCGCAGTGCCCTGAGGCTGCCAGCTGCAGGGGCCCGGGGCCACCTTTAGCAGAGAGAGGGCTGGAGACCACGCACGGGGCGTGGGAAGGCCACAGCCTGTCGTCAGTGACCCCGTGTCCCCGGTATCGTCCACGTATTTGGTGTCAGGGAAGGAACGTGTACCTTAGGTGTCTTACCATGTCACCCGATTTAGCAAACGTTTACACGTGAGCATCAATCAGGTAATGTTTACAGGGCGAGCTAGTTTAAAAAGTTTACCATTCTCGTTGAGGTTTTCTTTGTTATTTAATTGCAAACCCTCGGATGCTTATTTCCGAGTTTCCCCCACATGCTTCTTATCACTGCTTTTTAAAAAAATAAACGCTGGCCTTGCAAAGTTTGCACATTATTTTTACTTAAACAGTCAGGGGGGAGTGCTGCAGTAAAGAACCTTTTTCCTCGGAGGAGAGGAAAGCCATCCCTGGGGGCAGGGCCCGTTCTCCTGCCCCTTCCTTGAGAAAGTGTCTTTGGAAGGCGTCTAGCTAAAAGGCAGCGCCAGGTGCAGGGTGCCCTTTGACTAAACAGATATCGGTGTGTTTAGAAGGATGACAAAATTAGGCAAGCCGGGAAGGTGATCCAGCCCTCAGTGTGGACAGGCCGGGGAGCTGAGCAGGGTTGCTCCCTGCACGCCTGCCCAGGCCTGGGGGTGGGGGTGGGCCCCGCCAGGGCAGCGCCAGCCCACTGTGATTCCAAGGGCCGCCCTGTGCCCCCCCCACGCCCCCGCGTCCCGCGCCTGAGCACCGCGGAGGAAGCTCATTAGGCGGTTGTTTCTGAAGGAGGCCCCGCTCCGCTCCGTCCGCAGAAGCAGAGAAGTGCGGGCCTGCAGGTAGCCGCCCACCCGGGTTTCCGAGGTTGCACCACACAGGTGCCCCCAGGCTCGGGAGACAGAACAAAGCTCTCCCTGTTCTCTCGCCACTTCACGCCGTGGCCCTGTTTCCCAATCCAGATGAGAGGAGGCGCTGGCGCCCGGCACCATCACGCCCAGGGCTGCAGCGCGCAGCGCCCGCGGAGCACGCGGAGCCTGGCAGAGCCCAACAGCCCTGCAGGACGGGCACACAGCTCCGAGCCGCTCGCAAGACGGCAGTCGGGGGGGGGGGGGAGGCACCAGTCAGAGGAGCAGGGTTTTTTTTTTTTCTTCTAACTGTCACCCCATCCGGTCACCTGCGTTGGGGATCTGAAACTAGGTGAGACCAGCTTAGCTTTAGGAAAAGCAGCGCCGAATCGCAACCCCGCAGGGCCCAGGTGTGCTGCGCCTCGCGTCACCCCACCTTGGAGCGAAACGCTCTAGCCCAGAGCCATGATGGGGCTGTTGTCCGTGTGTCCGTCTTTGGCAGGGATGAGAACGTAGCTGAAGTTAAAAAAAAAAAGAGAAGAGAAAATGGGACTTTGCTTGTCTCGAGACTTCTCAACACAAACCAGAACTTCCATTTGCCCTAAGGTCAGCGAAAAAGGCAACCTAAAACCAAACAACCCTCCAACGTACATCGCGAAGTGAGAACTATTCTTAGAAACTAAATCAGGCCAACGCGAGCCATAGTTTATCACTGGAGAAAGCCAGCCACTTGCAAAGGGTCATGGGAGAGGAGCATCCCGGCGGGGCTCACGTGACTGGCAGGGTCCCCCGCTTCCGGAAAAAGCATCCCCTCAGGGCAAAGGGCCTGCAGGGCAGAAAGGAGGCCGCAGTTAGCAGCCGGGCTGCAAATCAGACCTGGTTCCGCGGCCCTCCCTTCCCACTGGACGCCCCGCCCCGCGCGGGTGGTTCTCCGCCATTGGACAGTCGCCTGGCCACCTTCTCTGGCTATTCCAGATGTTGGTGTTACGTGGCGCCAAGACCCTGGGGACAGTGAGCACACAGACAGCTGGGAGAGAGAGCCAGGGCGAGCCGCGGTGCTGGGCTAGGCCTCGCTTGCTTCTTATGTTGAACTTGCCGCGGGGCCTGGAGCTGAGGCCCCGGCGTTCAGCTCGTTCTCCCCGCAGAGCTGGCGCTGCGGGTGGGTGACCGCAGCTCGCTTGCCAGGCAGAGCGTGGACGCGGGCTTTAGGAAGTTAGGGGCCGAACGGATGGTCCTACAGAAGAGCCGGGGTGGCCAGGGAGGCAGCGGCCTGTGAGTGACACGCAGAGGCCAGAAAGGGCTGCCGTTGTCAGCACACCCACGTGCGGCGGGCTTGCTAGCGCCAGCCCGGCTCCCAACGCCCAGGGCGCGCTGCGGGCCCCACGGAAAGCCTCCCCCTCTGGTGACACTTCCGGTGACATCTTGAGCTGTGGGGCTGGCAGTGCATGGCCGCTGGCCCTCACCGGAACGCAGCAGGCCGGGGAGCGGGGAGCGGAGGAGCGCGCCCCGCGGCCCGCCCGCGCCGCTCCGGGGGGCTCCACCCCGGTGGGGGGGCGGGGTCCTCTTGCGGGACGCGCCTGTCGCGGACTTGGGCAGCCGCCGAGGCGCGCCAAGTCCTTTGTCCTAGGAGAGAGGCCGGCCGTGCGGAGGCTGAAACACACACACACACTAACTTTCTGACAAAGTCAGTGGGCTGGGCGCGGTGTCGCCGTCGCTTCGGGAAGCAGGCACCAATTTTTGCGCGACTTGGTCCCACGGAAAAGTGGGCGATGCGCGAGCGGGTGGAGGCGGGTCCGCGGGGAGCGGGCGGGCGGAGGTCCCGGGCGCCGAGTCCCCCCATCCCCGGGCGCGCACGGACCCGGGTGGGGCGCCCCGGGGGCGGGGGGACACGAGTGGGAGGCGTGCGCCCCGGCTCGCCCCGGCTCGCCCCGGAGTTTATTTAAGACTCGGAAGCCGCGGGCGGCGAGCGCTTGTTTGTGTGAACCCGGAAACGGCGGGGGGAGGGGCGCGGGGCGGGCGGGGGAGGGGCGGGCCGGAGTCACGTTACCAGGACGCGCGGCCGGGCGCAGGGCGCAGCCGAGCCGGGGCGGCGACCACAGGTGCCCGCGGCCGGGGACCCGACCCGGCCCGGACCCCGGGCCCCAGACGCCGGGCCCCGACCCAAGCCCGACGCCGCCCCAAAGTCGATCTTGGCACCGCACTGCCACCCCCAGCCCGGCCCCCGCCCCGCGCCGGGCGGTGACCCCGGCCCCGGCCCCCGGCCCGGCCCGGGCACCCCGACATGACGGGGCTGGGGGACCAGGAGTTCGACTTTGATTTCCTGTTCGAGTTTAACCAGAGCGACGAGGGCGCCGCCGCGGCCTCCCCAGGTGGGTCCGCGCCGCGCTGCCGAGAGGTGGGGTGCAGGGCGCGGGGGCGGGGTGGAGCGTCCGGGAGCCGGTTTGGGGGTGCAGAGCCCCGGACGCAGGAGTTGGCGGTGCAGAGGCCGCGCTGGGGTGCGCCCCGGCGCCGCCCGCCCCGCCTGTCGGCCCAGGGACGCCTCCGCCCCCTCCTCTCGTCCCCCCGCCCGGTCTCCTCCTGCCCCCCATCTTCCCCCCACCCCGCGCCCGGGCCTGCCAGGCCAGGGCAGCCCCCACGGCGTGTGCACCGCTGGCGCCCTGCGCCTGGCGCCCCGGCGCGAACGGAAAACAGGTCAAGTTTAATGGCGAGGTGGGGGGCGGGCCGGGCCTCCCGTGAGTCCCCTCGGGTCTCGGCGGGCGCCCCAGGGGTGCTGAGCTCGATGGGCGTCCTGCCCGCAGGTCACACTCCCCCACGGGTCTCAGGAGCCTTCTGGCCCCAGGGGCCCCCTGCCCTGGGCGGCCAGGCGCACCCGCCAGGGGGACACGAGCGTCGGAGGCCGACTTGGACACTGCGCGGGGACAGGTGGTGAGCGGCTCCTGCCAGAGTGCGGGGGCCGGGGAGCCCCCCGTCTGCCCCTGCCTCCTGGGGCTCCCCGGGCTCCCGGAGAAGGGAGAGGTGGAAGCCGGCCGGGGAGCGGCCTCTCCTGCTTCCATTTTCTCTCCGTCAAAACAAGGGCTCCCTGCTCCCCAAGAGCGGTGCCCAGGCAGAGTAGGAGTTACCCGAACACCCGGGCCGCCTTTGGGGGGCGAGACTCCGCCGCATGGGGCCCCCGGGTGCCGGACCCCGGCGCCCCTCACCCCTGCCTCCCGTGCTGTCTTCAGGATCCGCTTTCTGCCGGGGCCCACGTGGCGGGGGGCGGCGGAGCTGCACCCCGCTCCTGGCACGGACGGCCACCCCTCCCCAGCCGCTGTATAATATTTTCCATGTCGCTCCGGCCTCTCTCTCTCCTCAGAACTGTAGCACTGTTCGTGCTGGGAGCAGGCCTGCCCTCCCTGCCCAGCTCCCCCTGTCGAGGGCCTCGGCTGCGGGTTCACAGGCCTCTGGGGTCCTGGGGGCTGAGATTTGGGACAGAACGTGGGGAGCGGGGCCCCGGAGGCCTACAGGCTCCTGCTGGGCTGCAGCCTCTGGCGCTGTGGTCCCCGGCTGGGGCCTTCCCGTGGAGGACTTTGTCCCTCGGTGAGGGGGGCGTTCCACCCCCTCGCAGTGCGTGTGGCAACTACCCCAGTGAGAGGCACAGGGTGCAAGGGTGGCCCACACCCCTGACCCCTCACGGTGTGAAGGACGGCCGGGCCAGGCCTTCGCAGCCCTCCCGGGCCACCTCCTGTCCCAGGGACGTGCTCTGTCCTCAGCAGAGCCCGCCCGCCTCCCTGCCCGGCCTGCACGAGCCGCCGAGCTGCTCAAGCCGCTTCAAGCATCTTTGCAGGGTGCCTGGCCCAGGCCCAGGCCCAGGCCCAGGCCCACCCCCAGGGCTTCCCGTGAGGCCCCTGCAGGAAGGCCTGGGGGGCGGGGCTCAGGTGCGGGGGGGTGGGGGTAAGCTCTGGGCAGAGGAGGCCGCGGAGATGGGGGGCCCCTTCCTGTGTCGCAGTATTGGGAAGTTACAGAAAACATTCCTTTTGAATATATTTTTGCGACAAACGCGCGTGCTTTTCTTCCTTCTTTTTTACGAAGAGTATTTTTGGAGCAGTTTTAGGTGCGCAGCCAAGTGGAGGGAAGGTACAGAGTTCCCACAGAGACCCCCCCCCCTCCCGCACACCACAGCCTCCCACCGCCAGCGCCCGCCAGGGGTTCCGGTGGCTGGGCCCAGAGCCCCCTTACATCGGAGCCACTCTGGGTGTCCATTTCCTAGGTCCGGATAAACGTTTAGTGACGTGTGTCCACCGTCATACGTGTCACACATTCTGTCACACACAGTAGTGTCACAGCCCTGAAAACCCTCTGCTCCACCTGTTCACCCCCCACCCGGCGACCGCTGATCCTTCCACTGTCTCCACGGCGTGGCCTTTGCCGGGATGTCACCGAGCTGGAATCACACCACGTGTCACCTCTCGGGCAGGCTCTCCCACCTAGTCGCACGCATCTAAGGCTCCCCCACATCCCTCTGCAGCCCGATGGTCCCCCGTCAGGATGGACACAGTGCATCCGCCCGTCACCCACTGAAGGGTGTCTTGATTGCTACAGGTTTGGGCAGCGTGAACGGAGTCCTTCCTTCTTGTTCTTACTAGTTTTCACATTACGTAATCATTGTTGCTTATTAAGTTAATTACTCCATTGTCATATTACATTGTTACATTCAATCCTCCAGCTCTTAGTGGGGGGCAAACACAGCTCCCTGTTCTTTCTGCACTGAGCCTGGAGGGAAGCCATGACTAATACTGGGGTGCGCTCCGAAGCCTGGTGACACAGAGCTTTCTGGGGTACGCTGGTCGCAAACATGGGCGCCTCGTCCAGGGGACAGGCCAGCCCTGACGCGGGTGGCCCTGTGGCTCGTTTCTGCCACGATTCCTTCTGAGTCGAGAGTGGCGTCCTCGGCGTTCTGGCCGCCGAGGGTCAGTGGCCGAGTCAGCACTGCGTCCTCCCTGTCACTCGGGCCACCTCGTGTTCACCTGACAGGCTTCTGTCTTACTTCCAGGGGGGCGAATGGGCCTTGGGGTTCTTTATTCCCAGGGTACCCCACAGGTGCCGACAAGGCGGTCAGTAACCGTGTGTTGGGAGGAAGGAAAGAATTTAGGATGACTCATTTGAGCTGGGCAGGCGTGTGGGGTCTCCGCCGCCCCCCGCCCCCCACTTGGCAGAAGCCTGGGCAGTGGGCCTCCTGGCGGGAGGCGGGTCGCGAGGAGGCCCCATGTCCCGCTCTGGGTCTCAGGAAATGGCCGTGCTGCTGTCAGCGGGGAGGCGGGTGTGGCCCCGCTTCCCGCCCGGGCTCCTGTGTGCTCAGTTATTTTGGTGGCTGCCAGGACTGTCACCCTGGTGACTCGGGAGGGACTTGGCCAGGCCGAGGGGACCGCTGGCTGCTCTGCGCCCCCTCCAGCCCTGTGGGCCTGTGAGAGGGCCGTCCTCGGAGGCAGTCTGGCTCTCGAGTCCACTCTCGGGGGCGAGGGTGACCGAGGACACTGTAGGCCCCTGCCCTTGGCCGGTCAGCCGGCAGCCGGGCCCTGGGACGCTGCAGCCCCGTCTCTGGTCAGGGGACTGGAGCACAGAGGTGTTTCTGTCGAGGACAGTTACGTGGGCAGGACGTTCAGCTCTGTGTGGCGTGTCAGAGGGGCCCACGGCGAGGAGCGGACACCTCAGATGGTTCCGATTCCTTGAGATCGGAGTGAGTGACAGTGGAAGGCCCAGAGGAGACGTGTCCCCAGGCAGCAGGCCGGGCCGGTGGAGGCCCCCGGGACGGTCCTGGTTCGCTCCCGGCCAGTCTGGAGTCCGCTCTGCTCGTGGCTCCTTGTCCCTGGCCGGTGGTCGGGTGGCCAGAGCCCGTGCAGCTGTCCCTGTCTGTCGCCCCGCGGGCGGGCGCCCTCGGGGGGCCCCGGGCAGGGCCGCGGGGGCTGGGCCTGGAGCCTTCCTGTTTGGTTTGTCTTGTGGCCACTGCTCCTACAAGAGCTGTCGCCCGCTGGGCCCTCGGGCCTCCGTCTGGTGGAGGGGAGCGCGGGCTCAGGCTCGGGCGCGCCCCGTCTCCGGTGAAGACACCGCCGAGCCGCTCCCCTTCCTCGTCCGGCCGCGTGTGTTACAGGCTTCCGGGCGCCCTGGCCGTCGGGGGCCCCGCGCGCTCCCCCGATCCCCCACTTCACACGGGGCCCGTCGGACCCTCTGCCTCCCCTCCGACGGCCGGGCGGCTGATGGGGCGGCCCCGGACCTGCTCTGTAATTACCTTCCTGCCAAGACACGGCGGTCGGCAGCGGGCTCGGCGCTGGCTCTTAGAACGCATCGCAGGGGTGGTGTCTTCTGACCGGGCCGGACGGCAGGGACGTGTGGGAGCCCTCCGCCCGCGTCCCCGGCCCCGGGCGGTGCAGCGGGCCCAGTGTCGGGGGGCGGGGGAGGCTCCCACGTCCCCCCACACTCGTCCTCCACCAGCCTCACGCCCAGAGCTGCCACTCCTGGAGTCTGCGATTTCTCTTCAGAGTGAAACTGGCCCTTTGTGGCTTGTCAGGTCACCTGTGCCTTGCTCGGGAAAAGGCTCGGACAGACGCGGGCCCGGAGTGTGGCGTGCGCGTGGGGGCCCCTGCCTCTCCCACGGGGCAGCGTGGGCCCCGGCCTGGGGACGTGGCCGCCGGGGACCGCCACAGAGGGGTGCGCCCCCAGGGAGGGCCACGGCACGCGGGGGCCAGGAGGACTGGCGCTGTCCGAGGGGACAGGAGCTGGGGACGGACACGGGCAGGCGTCTCCCTGACCCACACTCACAGCCGGGACAAGTCACGGGACGCAGCTCCTCGTCGGGTCTGATCCCTACGGCCCCTGCCCTGAGCCTGGACCGCGCGGCCTCACACCTGCTGTGAGCGCCTGCGAGTCGGTCGTCCAGGGCGGGGGCGTCCGACGGCTCGCCTGCGCTCACACGGACGCTGTCGGCATGCGGCCTCGGGAACACCGACGTCCCTTCCTTTCACCGGCGCTGGTGGCTGGGGCGGTGTGGGAGGCTGGGCCAGCCGGGGAGGCGGGCGTGAGCCTGGGAACACAGCTGACGGGTGTGTGCGGCGCACGTGACAGCACACACCCGCCTGCGCGGGGCTGGAGAGAGACGTTTGCTGCCAGGCGCCTCCTGCGGTGGCGGTGGTTGGTGCATCTCGCGCGGGCCGGGCCTGGCCCCACATGCCTGGGTGGGGCTGGGCTGGGAGCGACGACGTCCACGCCGAGCCTGCCGCCCCCGAGTCCCCCCACCCCCGAGGGCCCCTGATTCCTCCAGGAGGTGCCTTTCTGGGGCTTGATTTTCACAAAGATTGGGGTCAAATTTTTGACATCTGACGTCAGCTTTTGTGTCCAGAGGGTCGGCCAGCGTGAGAGGGTGTTGGTGTGACCCGGGTCACAGTGAATGTTGGGGACACGGGCAGGGCCAGCACGCTGCCACGGGCAGGTGGCAGGAGGCCGGGCCTGGAGCTGGCGTCGGGGTCAGGCCTCGCCCTGGCCCCTGGGCCCTGCCCTGTTGGTGCGAAGGCCTCGTGCCTTCCTCACGTGCGTGTCCCCAGTGTCCTTGGACCTTGGGGAGCAGGCTCAGAGACGGCCGCGAGGCCGACGGGCCGGGGCAGGGGAGGGTCCAGCCCGCAGGGGACCGAGAGATGCCGCGCAGGGTGGTGATGAGGGTCAGGGGTGGCCGTGACGGGGGAAGGGCGACACAGCAGTGGGCCGGGGGGCGGCAGTGGACAGGGTGGTTGGGGGGGCGCCTTTAGAGTGACGAGCGGAGGGGGGTATGTCGGGCAGCGGCAGAGGCAGGCCGCGTGGGGCGTGGGGGCTGCGTGCCGGCCGAGGGAAGGGAGCGTGGGAGGGGTCCGGGCCGCCTGCCCCTGAGTCGCTGGGAGGCCCGGCGGCCAGCCAGCCCCTCACGCCTCGTCTCTCTCTGTCCCCAGAGCACTGCGGTTATGCGCCCAACCTCGGCCCCGGCCTGCCGCTGGCCACGGCGCACCCCGCGCTGCCAGCCCCGTGCCACGACCTGCAGACGGCGGCCCCCGACCTGTCGGCCATGGTGGCGGCGAGCCACGCCTCGGCCTACGGGGCCGCGCTGGACGGCGGGCCCTCGGGCTACTTCCTGCCGTCCGGCCACGTGAGGCCCAACGGCGCCCCGGCCCTGGAGAGCCCGCGCATCGAGATCACCTCGTACCTGGGGCTGCACCCCGGCAGCGGCCCCCTGTTCCACGACGTGGAGGTGGAGGACGTCCTGCCCAGCCCCAAGCGGCCGCCGGCCACGGCCACGCTGACCCTGCCCAGCCTGGAGGCCTACCGCGACCCCTCCTGCCTGAGCCCGGCCAGCAGCCTGTCGTCCCGCAGCTGCAACTCCGAGGCCTCGTCCTACGAGTCCAACTACTCGTACCCGTGCGCGTCCCCGCAGACGTCCCCGTGGCAGTCGCCCTGTGTGTCCCCCAAGACCACGGACCCCGAGGACGGCTTCCCCCGCGGCCTGGGCGCCTGCAGCCTGCTGGGCTCCCCCAGGCACTCGCCCTCCACGTCCCCGCGCACGAGCGTCACCGAGGAGAGCTGGCTGGGGCCCCGCGGCTCGCGGCCCTCGTCCCCCTGCAACAAGCGGAAGTACGGCCTCAACGGCCGGCAGCTGTCCTGCTCCCCGCACCACTCGCCCACGCCGTCCCCCCACTGCTCGCCGCGCGTCAGCGTCACCGACGACACGTGGCTGGGCAACACCACGCAGTACACCAGCTCGGCCATCGTGGCCGCCATCAACGCCCTGAGCACCGACGGCAGCCTGGACCTGGGCGACGGCGTCCCCATCAAGGCCCGCAAGACCGCCCTGGACCACTCGCCCTCGGTGGCGCTCAAGGTGGAGCCGGCCGGCGAGGATCTGGGGGCCACGCCCCCTGCGCCCGACGCCTCGCCCGAGGAGTTCGCCGCCTTCCAGCACGCGCGGAAGGGCGCCTTCTGCGACCAGTACCTGGCAGTGCCGCAGCACCCCTACCAGTGGGCCCGGCCCCGGTCCCCCGCACCCTACGCCAGGTGAGCGGGGGAAGGGGGGAGGGGAGGGAGGAGGGGCGTGCGGGCCCCCCCCCCACCCGCTTCCTCGTGCGGCTCTGCAGCCTTGGGGCTTTGCCGCCCGGTTTCGGCGTCCCCCATCTTTAGAAGCGTCCCCCACGTCTGCCTTCGGTGTCACCTGGCACTGTCCCTGTGCGTCTGAGCGCCAGAGGCCCCCGTTGTGAGGGCACGATCCTGTTAGAAGAGGGCCCGGCTGCCAGCCTCACCTTCACTCGACCGCCCCTCGGAAGGGCCCGTGCCCCGTGAGCAGACTGAGGTGTCAGGGCTCGGCCGTCGCCCCCCGGCCCGGGCGCACGCGTCCACCCCGGGGGGAGGGTCCACCCGTGGGGGAGGGTCCGCAGACACGTGCACCCGGCGTCCGGCTTGTTTTTGTGAAACCACACGGGCCCTCTCCTGTTGGTGTTCCGCCTCCCGGCTCGCCCACGTCCCTTCTCCCGCCTAATTGCTGTCACGGTGCAGAGCAGATGGGGCCTCAGCCCGGCAGCTCCCCGAGCGGCAGCCCCGCCCACTCCCTGGCGGCCCCGGTGTGCAGAACAACAGCACTGCCCGGGGCCCGCGGGGCCCTGAGGTGCAGCTCCGGCAGCGCCCGGCACCCAGCACCCAGCGCCCAGCCCGAGCCGTGGGCTGTGGCTCCTCCTCCAGTCGTCTGGGCTGAGTCCACTTTGTCAGCCCGGCGTTTTCATGTTTAAGGGACAGCTTTCCCAGAGGGTGGGCCACGAACGCCCCCGGGCGGGTGAGTGCCCTGGTCTTGGGCATGAGCCCCGTGAGGATGTCCCCGGCTTCCCCTGCAGCCTCCCGGGGCCCGGGGCTGCGGCCGGCGCAGACAAGGTGCCTGCATGTTGTTGCTGGTACACGAGGCCGAGCGTGGTCCTTCCTGCTCCCTCTGTGGTTGGATGGTTCTGGAAGCAGGACGGGCGGTGGGACCCTGCGGTCCCCAGCAGCGTGCCCGCAGATGGACGGGCCTGGGTGCTGCTCACTCCCGGGCTGCGTTAGGGCCGCTCTGCTCCCAGCCTCTCATCTCCACAGCCGGGCACGGGCTGCAGGGATCCAGCCACCCCCACCCCCTCCGAGGGAAACCGCACGCGGGTCGGCAGTTTGTAAGCAATGGAGAGTGATGGGAGCCCGCGAAGCTTCAGAAAGGAGGCGGAGGGGGCCCCCGGGGCCCCCACGTGCGTTAGGGGTTCCCCACGTGTGTTAGGGGGACCCACGTGCGTTAGGGGGCCCCCACATTCCATCCGACTCTCACTCTCAACGCCGCGAAGTTTAAAAAGCCGGTATTTTCCAAGTTGTCATCCAAACGGGTTAATTCTTGGACACGAGAGGCATTTAAGAAACTTAAGAGCCGTTCACGCCTGCTGTGTTGTCTTTATCATTTTTACGCCAACGACAGCGAGACCGGCTCCGTGCTGACCGTCTCGAGCCCGGGCTCACGCGTGTCGCAGTCTGTGACTCTCTGCGTTTTCCTGGACCACGAAGGTCTCAGCCACACGTCATGGGACGATGTCACTGACACGTACCTGTCGGCGAGTGCGAAGATAACTGTAGCACAGGTGTTTTCAAACGAGTTAGGAACTGCTAGGCGAACCCCGGTGTGGGTGTGCGTGGGGCTGTGACAGGGCTGGACGGGGTGGGGACCCGGGGCGCCTGTGAGTCCGCCTCCCCCTCACTGCCTGTCCCTGTGCCCAGCCGTCCCCTGCTGACGAGGACACAGGTGCATTGGATCAGGGCCCAGCCCACAGCCCCGGAAAGTCCCAGTGCACACACAGTCCTGTGCTGAGGTCCCGGGGTCAGGGGTCAGGAATGTAACCTGAGAACTCCGGGGGGGGCGCAACTCAGCCTGGACCCCCTCCGCCCCCCGCATCCCGGTGACAATGGCAGGAAGCCTTTGTCCGTGGCCTCACGGCCTCTCCCTTGGAAGCCAGGGCTGCTGGCAGGCAGCTGTCTGCGGGACCAGCCTGCGTGCCATCCGCCATCGGGAAGCAGGCTCGCCCTGGCCCTGGCCCTGGCCGGGAGGGCGGCGGTCCCTGGTGGCACGTGACGGCCCTTTGTTTCTGTCACGGAGCCGGGTGAGGTGTGACGCCCGGGATCCCTGCGGGCTAACGCAGAGCAGCACGTGGACGGCAGCTGACCACCCTCCCAGGGTGGGGCGCCGACCTCTCCCGCGGCCCTGGTCCACATCGAAATGTGTTTCCTGGTCCCTGGCAGGCGTCCCCGTGTGACGCCAGCAGCTGGGGCTCGGGGCCAGCGGGGCCCGGGGGGGGTGAGGGGTCGCGGCGCTGACCCGCGGGGGAGGGCGGTCAGACGTCCTTCCCAGGGAAGCGCCTGGCATGGGGGCCGCCCTCCACACCCGCGTCCTGCGCCCAGGCCTCGTGCCCTTCTGCCCCCATCCGTGGGGGCCCGGCTTTCTGCTCTGCGTGCTTTGGGGGGCTGGGTCTCCCGGGGGCCCGGCTGGTTGGGCCCACGGCCTCAGCTGGTCCCGTGTCTTAGGCTTGGGTGCTGGCGCTGATGGTCTCGGCCAGACCCGAACCCCTGTGCCATGCAGCGGTGCCCACTCCCAAGTCCCCAGACGGTCCCGAGGACGGCGTGTGGCCCGCGGCCCTGCTCGCACAGCGCCTGGAGCCTGTGCCTACAGCCGACTGGCGGGCCCGGCCCGAAACCAGAGAGCAGCTTGCCGGGCGATTAAACTTTAATTGGGACGCGGCCGCCGTCCCCGTTAGAGCCCGGGGGACGGGGCTGCCGTGTCCTCGGCTCCCCAGCGCGAGCAGCCCGTGTGCACGACGGGGTTGCCGTTCACCCGGTGCCCACGGCCCGCGGGGGCCGGGCGGCCGTCGGCGTGGCGCTGGTTTTCAGCAGAGCCAGCAGCTTCGTGGCGTTGCCGCCCGTGCGCGCTGGCCCGTGCGTGCTCCGAGGGCCTCCGGCCCGCGGGGTGTGGGACAGACCGGCGTCCACGGCGAGAGCGCTGCACGCAGAACGTGGCAGGACGACACCCATGTGGCTGTGCTCGGCTCTGCGCCACGGGCACACGGGCGTCAGGGTGTCCCCACACCCCGGGCCACCTGGCCGGCCACCAGCCCTGGCTGGAGCTGTGCGAGGGGCAGGCTCGTCTGCGGAGAGGGCGTCTCGCTGGGCGCACGGGGCGGGGCGGGCGGGGCCCGCGCAGTTCCCAGGCGGGGTGGCCCCTGGCCACTCGCCCTCCGGCCTGTGGTGTGGAGGCCCCCCAGGTGGACAGTCCCTTCTTTCCCTGGTGTGCGGGCTGCTCGTGGGTCTGCGCGGCCACCCCTGGGACCCGAGGACTCGCCCCGGCACTGGTGGCACGCGGCGTGGTCACCCCGGATGGTGCCGGGACCCCGGGGAGGGCCCACTTCCCCCTCGAAAGTCGCTGTCCGCAGGGGGCGTGGCCGCAGTGGGCCCAGCACTCCCCGAGGCTGCGGGGCGGGCTTGTGGCCCGGACGCCCGTGGGCCCCTCCCCAGGGCCCCGGACGGGGCTGGCCAGCTCCTGGCCGTGGGACGCAGTGCGTGTGGCAGTCTGATCTCGCAGATGAGGACGCTGGGGCAGGCGGAAGGTTCTAGACACAGAGGAGAGGACAGGAAGCCGCAGGTCCCCGGCTCTGGACGGGTGTGGCTGGTCTCCGGAGAGGTTCTGGCTCCAGCGATGGCCTCGTGGGACGTCCGCTTGCTCCCAAAGCCGCGGGAGCCGCCCCTCACCCCAGCTCCACGGAGCACCGCCCTCCGCGGGGCCACCTGGCCACGCTGCTGTCCCCGGCGTCCCCTGGGTGTGTCTCACGTCAGTGCTGCGTCTGGGGAGCTCTGGGCTTGTGGCTTCGTGTGCGGGCGCAGCCGAGCACGCCTGGCCCTCGGTGTCGCTGAGGGCAGGGCCTGAAGGAGGTTTTCGGTTTAAGTTGGGGGGGGCGGGTCTGAGGGTCCGGCCGGCGCCCGCAGTGCCCCTGGGTGGTTCGTCTGCTGGGGTCACTGCCTGCCCGAGGGCCTGCGGGGGGGGGGGGGAAGGCGCATTGCCAGCCGCTCGTTCACCCCTGCATGCTCTGGGTGTGACCCCGCGGCAGACGGCCCCCAGGCCGCCCGTGGTTAGCGGTGCAGCTGCGATCGGGGGTCCCCTGTGCGGCAGAAAGGCAGAGGGGTGTCGCCGTGAACGGTGGTGTTCAGCTCCGCCCTCAGAGACGGCCGAAGTCCGTGTCCGGCCCGCACAGGGCAGCCGTGGGGACGGACGCCCCCGACCCACGCTCCTGTGTCACTGCTGGGGGCAAGGTGCTCAGTACGGGACCCTCCACGCCTCAGCAAGGCGGGCTCGTCCTGACCTGGACTCGGACACACGGCGGTCGGCGGCAGATGGCCGGCCGGACAGACAGACAGACAGCTCTTCCCTGGGTGGCCGGAGGGAGCGGCTGGCCGCGCGCCCCTGGCCGAGGAAGCCCGCGCCCTGCTCTGCTTCGGGCCGCAGCCGCGTGTGGGTGGTCGCGGGGCTGGGAAGCGGGAGAAAACCCTCACGGCCCCTCTGTGTGCAGGAAACACAGCTCGGTAAACAGCGAGGCTTTCTCGTGGGAAACGGGCGGCCGTGGCCGCCGGGAGCAGGTGACTCAGACCGGGAGTGCGGGGGCATCTCTTTCCACCGGGGAGGCCTCGTGCACACAGGGCGCCGCGCGGGGGAGGGCGTGACTCGCTTCCCCTGTGCCGTCACACGCGGCGTCCCCCGGCGAGGACGGCAGGGCCGCGAGGTCCCTGGCAAACAGCAGAGCCGGAGCCGCACGGCTGTGGGACCACAGACTGTCCGGGCTCCCCGGGGGGGAGGGGAGGGGCAGGGGAGGGACACGGGCGTGGTCCCATCCCCCACCCTGAGCCCCGGCGGGCGGCAGTGACAGGCACGTGAAGGAAACGGCGGGCGGGCGGGCGGGCGGGGGTGGGGGGCCGCGTGTGGCGGCGGGCGACGGCCTGGACGCCCTGCACCAGGCACAGCGACGAGCATTTCTTGACAACCTTTCTGTTTCGGGAATTCAGAGCGTTGCAGAGTCAGCCCCGTCCCCTTCAGCCCCAGGCCCCTCTGATGACACGTTCTGCGGTCACCGCAGCCGGAGGTGGCCCAGCTGTGGGGCCGGAGGAGCGCACCCCAGACCCTCGCTCGGCCCCTGACGACCCTCCCGCGGCTGCGTGCTCGCTGGCGCCCTCACTCCGCCAGCGCAAACTTTGCAGGGGGTCGGGAAGGACGCGTAGACGGACGCGTGGCCGGCCGGAAGTCGCCAGGCTCTGCGGGCCACCCCCAGGCCCCGTCCCCCGCCCGGGCCCCTGCGGGCGGCCCAGCGGGCAGCGGCCGCTCCTTCCTCCCGGCAGAGGTGCCGGAAACGGAACAGAGACGCTGATAAGCTCAGGCAGGAAACGCCTCCGCCGGCCTCAGCCCGCGAGGCTGCCACGCGCGTCCTGGCTGCTGCGTCACGTCGCCCAGAGGTGACGCTGCGCCTGAAGGCGGCCGCCGCGCACGCCCAGCCCTGTGACCTCGCGCGTTGTCGTTCCCAGGCTGGGGTGCGCGCATGCTGCGTGTGCTGTCGGGGTACGGGGTCGCACTGCTCTCGGGGAGACTGAGTGAGAAGCGCGGTGGACGCTGGCGTCGCGTGGACTCCGAGGGGCGCCCTCCTCCGGCACCCTCACGTCGGCTGGGTCGCAGGTCGGCGGCAGAGGGCCGTGGTGCTGGCGCTGGGCGGCGGCCGCAGACACAGACGGAGCGTCCCTCGTTAGCCCACCGCGCCCCTCCTGACGGGCCGGGGACTGGGACCGGTTTGCAGCCCCGGGATGGGGGCCCCCGGCATAGGGGGCTTTGAGCGAAGCCACCAGTCAGAGGCACGGAGGGGGGAGGGAGTGGGGGAGACCCCTGGGCTTGAGGCAGCCCCCCATGGGACCGCTTTCAGAGCAGGGGCTGAGAGCGGTGGGAGGCTGTCCCCCATGGGCCCCCCACGCAGGAGCCGTCCCATGCTGAGGGGCCGTCCTCGGCCCCACTCCCGGCCCGTGGGCTGCCGGCCCGTGTCCGTGGGGGTCCCATTGTGATCTGGAGGTTCCGGCTGCCTCTTCGCTCGGACGGGCACAGCCTCCTCGCACTCACACGTCTCGGGTGAGCCGCGGGGAGGTGCGTGCGGCTGCGGGCTCGCCAGGCTCGGCACGGGCGGCCTGGCTCTTTCCTGTCGGGACCCCGCGGCACGTCTGCGGGGGGTGGGGGAGGCCCTCGGGGCTGTGCAGACCTGGCTTCGGGCCCCTGGACCCCTGCAAAGCCCGGCCCTTCAGGCTGTTGTGTCTGCGTGCAGTGCTCTGGGTTCTGGGGACGCGTGCCACGCTCTCTCCCTTACCCCTCGCCAGCGCCGAAACTTGGTGTCACCTCTGGGTGACATTAAGTAACAGACAAGCTCACAGCTGTTCCCTGGGTCCCCGCTGGGCAGGCTGTCCGTTTGTCTGCACGAGTCACGGGGTTTGGGGGCGGCCAGCCCCAGAGCCCCAGAGGGTGGTGGTGGGTGGGGGGGGAACGAGGCTCGCGAGGTCTCGGACCGGCCCGGCCCTCCGTGATTCCAGAAAGACCTTGGATCAGCCCCGCACCCGCCTCCGTCTCACGGAGCGTGCGTGATTGACGGGGCCTGCGCGTGAGGCGCGTGTGGACAGCGCCTCCCTCAGGGCGGAGACGGCCAGGCCCTGGCCGCATGGCCACGCAGACGCGGGCTCGGGAGACGCCCCCGCGTGGCTCCCTGCAGGACGGGCCCTTGCGGCCGGGCGGGCGGCGGGGCGGGCGGCGGGGCGGGCAGCGGTGTCTGCGTGCACGACGTCTGGTCTGACGCTCTCCCCTCCCCCCAGCCCGACCCTGCCCGCCCTGGACTGGCAGCTGCCGTCGCACTCGGGACCCTACGAGCTGAGGATCGAGGTGCAGCCGAAGTCCCACCACCGAGCCCACTACGAGACGGAGGGCAGCCGGGGGGCCGTGAAGGCGTCGGCCGGAGGACACCCCAGCGTGCAGGTACGGCACGGGCCGGGCGGCGGGGTGGGGACGCGGAGCAGCGCGGCCCGGCTGTGGCCCGCGTCACGACTGGTCTGGCCGCTCTGCACGCTCAGCCACACCCCGCCTTCGCCCTCGGCGCGTTCGGCGGCCAGAGGGGACGTCGCAGGCCCTGTCACTGAATCACATTCTGTGTGGCAAGGGGAACCCTCTTCAGCGAAGCTGTGCTCTGGGCACCCTGGCGCCGGTGTCTGGAACCCTGGCCTGTCCGGCCCGGCGGGGCGGGGTGGGGGGGGACGGAGTAGGCGGCGTGGCTGACGCGTGGCATGGCTTGTGGTGCATCCCTGGGTGACTTCAGCCACCAGCCCTGCTGCTCTTCGTCTGGGTGGACACGGTCCACCCCTCCCAGCGGCTCTGACACGGAAAACACAGCAGGGAGGGAAACCGAGGTCGAGCCGAGTCCGCTTGGCCAGGAGGCCCCGGGGCAGTGAGGACCCGCCCACCTCCCGCGTGGGGCTGGCGGGCAGCGAGCCGGGGCGACCGGTGCCTCACGGCGGACCCTGGGGGCTGCTCAGATTGTGAGGTTTGTTAGAACAGGAAACGTAAAAGAAACTAAGTATTAACTTCGAACTACAAGTGCTTATTTTGAGGAGTTTCCTTGTAACAAATCTGTGGGAAGAGGTGTATCCCAGCCGTGTCCGCTGTGAGGGGGCTGAGCTCCGCTCCCAGGGGCCTGCCCGCAGGTGTCAGCCCGGCCGAGGTGCCGCGTCCACCCTGCGCGTGGGTGTGCCGGGCGGAGCGGGGGCCCGGTGGCCCAGCGGTCCGAGGCACGTGCGGGCTCCCGCAGGGGAGGCCGACAGAAGGAGCCTCCTGTGCGGGTGGGGGGGGTTCCTGGGGGTGGCCCCACCTCACAGCGCTCGGGGGGCACCACTCACCCGGAGTCACCGCGGTCACCGCGGGCAGGAAGGGAGCTGCGGGCACCTCAGCAGGGACACGGTGTCGTCACCTTCTCCAGCTGCACTGTGAGCTCCCAGACGGGCTGTTCGGCGGGTGTCAGAGGTCCCTCTGGTCACAGTTACTTAACAAGCTGTACGACCCCTGACCCCGGACCCCTGATGTGACAGCCACGATGGGGTGAGCCTGGCCCAGCCCAGAGCTCCAGGCCGTGCAGTGCTGGCACTTCTCCCCAGTCTGCGCCCCTGCCCCCCGCAGACTGGGACCGCCCCCCCGCCATCCGGGGAAGGATGCCAGTGAGGGGCATTGCGATTCTATTAATTTTATTCCGTCTGGGTAAGTAAGAAGCCTGCGAGGACAGCCCTGGGGTTGGGCGAGGTGGCCCCCCGCTCAGCCGGGGCCCCGCGAGGTGCTGGCTCCTGCACGCAGGGGGACACAGCGCCGCCGTCTGCTCCTGCCGGCCGGCCTCTCGGGCCGGTGGTGTTTGCCACCAGTGTGGACCACACACAGAGAGCCGAGGAGGCCTTTTGGGGAAATCAGCACTTGAAACTGAATTTTAAGTATCTCAACGAACGTCACCTCAGACGTGATTCCACGTCGAATGACAGCGAAATGGGAGAGGCCAGCGTCGTGCTTGGGACAGAACACATGCCCCCTCCCCGCCCCCTCCCCGCCGAAGCCGGAGGCTCACGGAGCCAGAGCCCACGGTGTCGGGGCGTCTCCGTGAGGGGGGCCCGGCCGTGAGAAGTGAGGCAGCCCGAGCTTTCTGACCCATCAGTGGCGAGCGCGTTCACGTCCACGCCAGGGTGAGGCCAGCAGTTAGAAGGGGGGGGGGGTTTGGGGGTTTGTTTTCTTTTTTGGTCGGAGGACCACGTATTGGATAAAACTAGAACTTGCACCGAATTATCAAACAAAGGAAGATGGAAGATGGAAAGCTCCCCGGATGCCGGGCGGGCCGGTAACCGCGAGCCTGGCCGGAGCGGAGCTATTTTCGCGCGTCCTGTGGCCCCGGCAGCCAGCGTCCGCTCCCCAGCTCAGAAATGGCTGTGGCCTCCGTGCGGGGGGCGGGACGCAGCTGGTCCGTGTGGCCGGCCACCGTCACCCCTCCCGTGGGGCGCTCGGGAGTCACTCGTGTGGCCTGGACCGAGGGGCGCTGGCCAGGGGGAGCGGGCATCTCCGCGTGCCCAGAGCTCGGCCTCTCTGCACGTCCCGAGTCTGCTGAAGCCAGGGCCTGCAGAGGGGAAGTGCTGGGGTGTCTGATTGTGAGGGGCTGTGAGGACAAAGGGTGTGGGGACAGGGGGTGAGGACAGGGCATGTGGGGATGGTGGTTGAGGTCAGGGAGCATGGGGACGACCCCTGTGATCTCGTGACCGTCGCAGGGGGGCTGGCAGGACAGACAGGACAGGACTGAGCAGGTGGCACTCTACGTCCTGGCTCTCCCTCCCCCCTGAGCTTCCGGCTCACCCGACCCCCCTCCTGGGCATCCTAACACGGGGTCTCATCTCAGGCAGCCTCCCCACCCCAGGCTCTGTTCAGGACCCAGCGACAGGCCAGCACCTCGGTGGGGTGGGGCCGGGCGTCCCGGGGCCAGGGGGAGGCTCACTGCCGCCCAGTGTGGGGCAGCAGGCTGGCGCCGAGGTCCCGGCAGCGGCTGGGGGAGGGGCGGCCGGGCCACCTCCTCTGGAACCAGCGGGCGGAGGGGTCGTCAGCCTGCGTGGAGACGTGAGCAGCCTGGCCCCGTCCGGCCTTTTCACCAGTACTCCTGAGAATCGCGTCCCCACGGGGCGCCAGTCCCACGCCCCCACCCTCTTCCACTGCAGACTCGGAGGCCCCGGGAGGCTGGGGGCGTCGCCCGAGTCCCCGTCCCGCTCAGTTTGCGTCTGTCTTCCTGGGGTCCTTCTCCCCCCGGCCTCTGTGCCACTGTGGTCACTCCTCCTCTTTGTCTGCTTGTGTGCCCGTCACTAGGGGTGCCCGCAGGAGCGTCCAGAGAGCCCTTCCGGGGTGTCCTGTGTCCCTACCCCTGGGGGGCTGTGAGGTGCCACCTGGGGACATTGCTGGTCTCTGGTCCTGAGGTCAGGGGACTAGGCTCTGTTTACCAGGTCACCAAAACAACGTTCCCGATAGCATCGAGCCCGTCGCGCAGCAGGCCGGGTCCGCGTGAATAATTCATGGGTCGCGGAAACACGAAGCGCAGCCAACGCTTCGGCAATTCCTAAACAGCATTTTCGGTCTGTAATTTGGTTCCTGGTGGGTTAAGACGGAGCAGAGCACCCTCATTTAGCTGATCAGAAACTGAGCCTTCAGCGGGACGCAGGGACCACCCTGCCCCAGGCGGTGGGGGCCGGGGAGGCTGGGCTGGCCCGGGGCAGGAGGGCAGGGCGGCTTTGCCCGGCGTGGCTCCAGAGGAGTCTGTCTCTGTAATCAGGACGCGCGGCGTGGAGCTTAGCTCTGCCCCGCAGCCCGCGCAGACACTTGAGAGCCAAACGTGGGGAGACAGCTCGTCTTTGCAGACGGTGACGTCGGGGTTCGCAGTCGATCTGTTTCGCTTCTGCGCTCCGTAGGGCCCTCCCAGGCCACGGGGGCCCGTCGCGTGCTGTCTCGCCAGGAGCAGGCCCGGGAGGAGTTGGGTGCTGAAGGCAGGGGGTGACTCTCGTCTATCCAGCGTCCACAGCGTATTTGATTTAAGGCAAAGCGTCGTTTCACTCTCTTGTTTTACTCGTTGGAGGCAGGCATCTGCTTCTGCGCCCGAGACAGGACGTTTGCGCTGGTGTAGATGCCGTCGTGCCCCCCGCGCCTGCCACCCGAGGGGCCGGCGTGTCTGCCGTCAGGCTCGCTGCTTTTCCGTGGGTCCCGCCCATGCAAGTGGAACCCCCAAAAGTGCAGTGGCCGCTTGCTCGGCACCCCCTGAACTGAGTCGTCAGCTTTTCTGAGGAGTGAGGCGTTGCCAGCTATTGTCCCCTGTCCGGCACAGCCTGAGGGCCCCGTAGGGGAGCCACACACCGCCCCGTGCTGCTCAGGCATCTCGGGGGCGGGCCACACCGCCCGGGCGATTATGCTGGCCGACCGTGACAGCGGTCGTCACCGTCGTAAGACGTCAGGGTGACGGGCCACTGGGCGGCGACTGTCCCCCAAATGCCCCTGGTCCTCATCCTTTGTCTTCTGTGTGATTTTGGAGGCTGCTGTGTTTGAGAGAGAAGGCTCTGGGTGGGAGGGACATCACCTCCTGGATTGCTGTCACATACCTGTCCCCGGGCGGCCCTGCCCAGGCCCAGCTGTGGGCTGGGGCAGCACGAGCACGTGTGCACCTGCTCCGGGGCCGGGTGGGCCGGTCTCCCGTGGGGGCTGGCCGCGGGCCCACCTCTCCCCAACGAGAACACTGGGCTCTTGTCTGTGTGCCCGGCACTTTGCGCGGCGTCAGCACAGATGGCCAGCTTGGTCCTGCCATGGGCTCGGCCGTGCTGAGGCGGGACACACAATCGCCACTTGACGGGCCGTGTGGGTGGCCGTCCCTCCAGCAGCATGCAGTGCCAGGGATGGGGGTGACCAGATGGCAAGCTGATGTCCCCTTGTGTGGGGGACATGGCCGCGTACCCACGCAGGGGATACTCAGGCGGTATATGGGCCCAGTGCCGCCTCCTGCTTTGTGCCCGGGGCCCTGCCCTCGGCCGCCCCAAGGGTCACTCACTGATGGCAAACACCCAGGGCCAGCTCGGCCTCCACAAGGCTCACCGCTGTCCACCCCTGTACCCTCGGGCTGGAGCCCACCAGCCCCTCAGCTCACAGCTAGTTCAGTCAGGTTGACGGGTCTCACGGTCAGGCCTCCAAGGCTGTCCGAGGACCAAGTTCGGGAGCACAGTGATGACCTCTGACCCTGGTGGAGGGAGCAGGCAGAGGTGACATGGATGCACTTTGCCTTCTGCCCCTGCCAGCGTCCGCCTAGGCCACCTGGCGTACATCCTCCCACCCGCTGTGGCCGCTCGTTTCGAAGGCCCTCATACGAGCTGGGCGGGCGGCGGGTGGGGTGACCTCTGTGACGGGGTGCCACCTTGGGCTGGGCTCCGGGGGCCTCTCCCCTGCAGTGGAGTCCCGCGAGCTTGTGGGAGCTCTCGACGCGTCCCCCAGGCCTCTGGCGTTGCCCGCTGGCCTGTGGGGAGTGAGGTGGCTCCAGCCGGGCTGCTGCTGGCGTGGGACAGATGCCAGTGGACGCCTCGCCTGCCTCGTCCTGTGGCGGGGCCTCCCGGGACGCCGCTCACGTGTGTCAGAGGTTCGCAGTTTGCGCCAGGGCTGGCCCCTCCCAGCTGCGTTTTCCGCTGTCGTTTGTTCGACGCTCCCTGGATATGTGAGAGTTCAAGACTTCGCTCCGTTTCTAGGTTATTTTTTCCTCAGCTTGTTCTTCATTAGAAACGCTAAGGTTTCCGTGCAGACACTGACTCAGAGGGGATGCGGCTTGCTTTTCTCTGGACGCTCCTGTGTCCAGCTGTGTGACACTCTCCCACCCCCTGCCATGCCCGGTGCTGTCCCGGAGTGCCGGCTCATTGGACTGTGTCTTTGGGTCTACGGGCCCTGTTCTGAGTAGTCCACCCAGGGTGGGAGAGCCCGTGCCCTTGGCCGCTCCTGGGGAGAGAGGGCGTGGCCTCCTGGAGGGGGCGTGTCTTCTTCAGGAGGGTGTGGCCTGCTGGAGGGGCGTGGCCAAGGAGGGCTGTGTTCTCTTAGGAGGGCGTGGCCAGGGAGAGGCGTGTTTTCTCACGAGGGCGTATCCTATCGAGGGGGCGTGTCCCCCGGGAGGGCGTGTCCTGTCGAGAGGGCGTGCCCCCCGGGAGGGCGTGGCCTCCCGCGAGAAGTGCGCGGCGAGTTCTCGTTCCTCGCGGCGGCGCTTGGACGCGCCCGTGTCGCTGACAGGGCCGGGCTAGCGCCCCTTCCGGCCCCTGCCCTGCGCCCCTCGCTCGAACAGGGGCCACTTGGGAGAGCTCGAGGCAAAGGCCAGCGGGCAGGGCGAGGAAGCGTGACCCGCTCGGACCGAGCGCTGTCCCTGGCGCGGGGCGCCGTCCTCGTTCACAGACGTGCGCCGCTCGTGCCCGTGCCTCACCGGGTCCCTCGACCGGCGGCCGGTGACAGACTGGGGCACACGCACGCGCCGCCGCACTTTTACCGGATTGTGTGAGCTCGGCGATCCGTCGTCCGGGCTCTGTGACCCCAGTGTGCCCGGCCGCCCGCCGCGCCGCGGAAGGAGGGACCCCCGCCGCCCGCGGGGTGAGGTGAGCCCGGCGGCCGGGACGAGGGGGCCCGGGGGCTGGGGGCCGCGGGAGCCGCCGTGCGGGCAGAGCGTGCGCGGGCTGGGCGCGGGGACGCAGCCGGCCGGCCGTGTTTCTCTCACGACGGGGACAACGCGGCCTCACACGGCCTGACGACAGGCAGAGCTCCGGACTCCGCCACCTGAGGGCGCCGCGGCCCGGGGGGCGCTGTGGGGCCGGGCAGCGGGGGACACAGACGGGCTCACCACCTGCCTCGCACCGGGGCACACCGGCCAGTGACAGCGGAGGCGTGGGCAGAGCACACCCACAGGTGACAGCGGAGGTGTGGGCGGGCACACTTACTAGTGACAGCAGAGGCGTGGGCGGGGCACACCCTGAGTGGCAGCGGCGGCGTGGGCGGGGCACACCCACAGGTGACAGCCGAGGCGTGGGCGGGGCACCCCCTTGAGTGGCAGCGGCGGCGTGGGCGGGGCTCCTGCTCACGGCCGTCCCTTTGGTAGGGTGAGTGGACTAAGTGCAGGTTTGGAGACTGGCGGGAGGCGTTTGTGTTGGGGTATCCGCAGGCTTCACTTTGCACCCCTGGCCTGTCATTAGTCACATGATGTCATCACAACTGGGATTCTCAGACTTAGAGTGACGCTTATGGTGTGAACACACTGTTGCCATTGGGTCGTTGCACGCACACACATGCAGCGTGCACACACATGTACACACGACATAGCCTCGGGAGGAAGTCAGTGTCAGGTGTTTCATCTGGCGGCTGGAGCCTCAGCTGCCGTGACCCACAGAGGCTGCAGCCCTTGCACACTCACCCTATGGTCACCGCGCTCGGGCCAGGTCAGGCTCCACCTGTGCTGTCCCCAGCAGGCGCGGGGAGGCCTGGCTGGGAGGGCCCGGCAGCGGGGCCCGGCGGAGAGGAGGGTGCAGAAGCCCGTGCACGTGGGTTCTCAGCCGGTTCAGGGGTTTTTCTGTGGCTTCTGCTCCATTTTGATGCCGCTGTTTTATTTTTTATCTCTAGTTTTCCCACTCTCCTTAATAAGGGGCAAATCCGTGTCTTGACGACTCTGTGTTGTCAGCGTGTGGTCTGATGGTCACATGTCATGCGTGATGTGACAGTTGACCAGCAGGCCCCTCCCCCACACAGACACTTGCCTCAGATGTGGTCATTGTCGCCTCTGCCACTCTCCCAAACTGGGTGACAGCGTCAAGCAGAGACTGTGCTGTTTTCTTTTTCGTTGTTTGGGGGAGAACATGGAGGAGGAGCCACCTCTGGCCCTCGCTCACCTGGGACCTGTCCCCCCACCCCCACCCCTCCCGCACCACCGCCGGCTGTGCAGCCTTGTGGTGCAGCCTTCACCATGAGGGCGGGGCCTCCCAGCAGCTGCAGCGAGGATTAGGGGACTGGGCGTGTGAGGCGACAATGTCATTCAACACAAACAGCCTCTTAAGTTAATGCAGTGGAGGGAAAATTTGGGTAAAAAAAGGAAACCGCTTTGTGAACTGGAGTTTTCCTCCCTGCACAGTTAGTTCCTTCGGGCAGTGTGCAAAGACGCAAATTTTACATCTGGGGGAAATGCACAATTTCCCTTTAAACCGATGCTGTGAGGAGTTCCTTGCTTAATTGATGTGCAAAGCAGCTCCAAATGGCTAGTTGAAAAGCAGCTAACTCCCCAATTAACTACTGCTTCATAGCCACTGCCTCCCCCCACACTCCCGGGGTGGGTGAGTGTGCGTGGGGGTGTGCGTGGATCTCGGCACTGAATACACTCGGCCTCAGTCGCTCCGCTCGCCTGCCATCTTGTCGTGTGAGCGCTGAGATGAGCACAGGAGCTAAAACCGCTTTTCCATGGGAAAGTCAGTAGCCCCTGTGCCCCAAAATGGAACAGTGCGTTTGTTTAGCAAGGGGAGGTCATCGTTATGACAGGGAATTTTATACATATTGTTTTGACAGGTACTATGATGTGCCAGAGGCAGAAAACCATACAGTAGAACACGTGAAGTATTTAAATGACTTTTCTTAAAAATGAACTTAATGTTTTAAATAATAGATGTTTACCTCCCAGGTTAAACCTTAAGTATTCCTATTTTCACTGAAATGGCATATTTTTAAAAGGATAAAGTTATACCCAGAATCCGTTGCATTCTTCGTAACATCAGATAAGTGCCACAGCTGAGTCCCAGGGGAATTTTAAATTGTCATTTTTGAATCCTCTGGCCCTAGACAGAGCTGCCCCCTGACACCGTGGAACATGCCGTAGCCCCCGAAAAAGGAGGTTTTGGTTAAAGACTCATTTATATGTTCTTGCGTTAAATTTCACAACTGAAACACCAAGTGACAAACTTTGTTTCTTAATCAATCTCTGGCTTTATTTTCATGTTTCGTGTTATAAAAATGTAGGTTTGCACCCAGTAGGGAGTTACTTTTCCTAGTAAGTTCGTTAACGGCCAGAGACTGGCCTCCTGCTCCCAGGAAGGACCGGGCCTCGGCCACCATCTGGACTGGTCCTGTTGGTGTGGGGACAGCCACGTGTTTGTAAGAGAGAAGGGTGTTCCGTCCACACAGGACAGACGCACCCTCCTGCACAGGAGGCGTCCGCGGGAGGTGTGGGCTGGCTCCTAGCAGGTTCTCTGTCGAGACCTCGGCCTTTACACGCACCACAGACCAGGGGCACGGCGAGAGGATGGGGCAGGCGAGGGAGGAAGGCCCCACACCTATGCCAACCACCAGCTGTCCCTCAGCCTTGATGTCCCCAGGTCACCAGGCAGACCTGAAACGCGCTCCCTCTGCGAGCATAGGCCTCACGCTCGCCCGTAGTGCAGGGGACTGGGGACTGGAGTGCCGCTTTAGTGCAGATGCTCACACTGCGTCACAGATAAAAAGGGTTAAACTAGGACACCCAACTCCCCACCAAAGCAGCTCCCGAGGGTGCAGGGGGCTATGAGAGTGTGTGTGCATGTGTGTGGGTGCTTGGGTGTGCATGGGTGTGCGTGCATGTGCATGCTGTGTGTGCAGGTGCATGAGTCTGCACGGGTGTGCATGCAGGTGTGCATGTTGCATGTGAGTGTATGTGTGTGAGTGCATAGGTAAGGGTGACCTGCTGCGTGACACAGAGGGGTCCAGACGAAGTGAGGTGGGCCCGGGGCCCTCTGCCCACTGCCCATCCCCCGACTCCAGTTCTCAGCCCATGGGTGTCGGTCTGCAGTGCCCGGCAGCGTGGCCTGGGATGCAGGGGCCATGGCCAGCGTGCAGTCTTGTGTTGTGTGACACTGGTCACAGATGGCCATGGACCTAATACCCAGGAGCTTTCTGCATGCAGCAGGCCTGGGCCACGAGCCGGAGGCACCCAGGCAGCATTTAGCTGCCACCAGCCTTTGAAGTGGGTGGCCCAAGCCAGGCAGAAAGGGCCGCTTGTGTTCCCATGTTCGGTAGCGGGTCGGGACGTACTGAACGCAGGGGCCCGGGCCCTGTCCTGTTGGGTGCACAGACCATGCTGGGGGAGGGGTTTCGGCAGACGGCGTGGTCTCAGTGTTGTGTCAGCTTTCTGACGGGGCCACCAGCTGCACGCCGTCCACACAGTGCACACTCGCCCAGGTGGATGCAGAGGGTGGGGTTGAAGACAGGCAGTCACCTGCTGGGAGAGACTGCTCTGTCCCCAGGGACCAGGGCTCCCCCCTCTGCTGTCTCAGGGGGCTCGACCTGCAGAGCACAGCCACTAGTGTCATCACTGCCATCGTCCTGGATACTGGTCACGGTGCTGGCCCTGGCAGCGTGGCTAGTGTGCGTGCTCGTGCGGGTGTGTGCGCTCCTGAGCATGCATGCACTCGTGTGCAAGTGCGTGTGTGCGATCGTGGGCTGCAGGAGTACGCGGAGCCGACCGGTCCCCCGAGCCGCAGGCCGTCGTGTAACAGGCCTTTGTGGGCGGCTCCTTTGTGCTGCGGGGGACAGAGGGCCGGGAGGGGCACTAACACTTAGCACCTGTCGCGACTGCGCCTTCTGAGTTGGTCTCTGCTTATGAGAATCTAACTGGTTGCGAGCGTCTGCACAGGGCGCTGAGTGGGTTCTGTTCTCCCGCCAGCTCCACGGCTACGTGGAGAACGAGCCGCTGACGCTGCAGCTGTTCATCGGGACGGCGGACGACCGCCTGCTGCGGCCACACGCCTTCTACCAGGTGCACCGCATCACGGGCAAGACGGTGTCCACCACCAGCCACGAGGCCATCGTCTCCAACACCAAGGTCCTGGAGATCCCGCTGCTGCCGGAGAACAACATGCGTGCCATGTAAGCCGCCGCCGGCCCCGCGGCTCGGGCGCCTGCGCTGGGGCAGCGCGCTCCCCGCACTCGTCGTCGCCCCCACGGCCCCGCGGCTCGGGCGCCCAGGCCTCGGCTCAGCGCGTCCATCGCCCGCCCGGATGTTGATGGCGGGGTGGGGGGCTTCAGCCACTGCGCACGCTGCCTGCAAACGCACAGTCCCGCAGCTGCCAGACCCTCCCCGCCAGCGCCCAGGCAGGACCCCGTGAGCGCGGAACACGGCAGTGCGAGCTAGGGGAGCGGTGAAAACACACGCGTCAGACGCGGGGCGGGAACAGCGTGGCTGGGACGGGGCGGACGCGACCAGCCCTGACGTGCACCCTCGGCCCGACTCGCTGGGCTCGGGGTGAGCTCCCTGGTGAGCTGGGTCTTCCCGCATGTGAGCAGGGCCGGTGTCCACGGTGTCACCGGGTCCTGCTGATGGAGGACTGTCACGTGCCCTGCACTCCACTCCTGAGCTCTGGGCACAGCACAGAAAGAGAACAGGGTCGTCCAGAGGATGTACGTCCTTCTGGGGCCCTGGGGGAGGGGACACAGAATGACACGGTCCGCTGTTCAGAGCGTCAGTGGCACTGGCGGTCAGCGCGGTGTCTCTGGGGAGGACTCGGCCTGCAGGCAGGGCCGCCATGGAGGTCGGGGGCAGACGTGTGCAGGTCCCAGGCAGCAGGGCATTCGGGGTGTTCGTGGGGTCGGGAGGAGCCAGGGTGCTGTGTCCTGGGGAGGGAGAGGCGGGGCCACACTGCCAGGATCCGGGCATTGCAAGTTCGTGACTGCCGAACCCTGTACGCTGAGAGCAGAGGAAGCTTTGCCTCCATGTCAGCTTTTCCTGGCTTTGGGGGCGTTTGTGTGGCTCTGAGGTCTCTCCCTCAAGAGCCTGGTCACAGCCCCCGGGGACCAGGAGTCAGGTGGTTGAAGGGAGCCCGGCGCCTTCACAGCAGAAGCCGTGGCTCTGGCTCGAGAGCCTCCCAGACGCACCAGCCGACCTGGGGTGGGGACGTCACGGCAGCGCGCCCAGGGGAAGGTCCTGGGCTCCAGCCAGCGGCGTCCCCAGGGACTGTTCTGCTGGCGTCTAGCGCTGCATGAAACAATTAAGTTAAATGAAGTTAAGCAAAACCATACGACGCTGGAGAAATCCGGGATCTTAGCTGAGTGATGGGCTGTGCCAGACCCGAAATAAACGTGCAGTGGGAACTCCGAGGGGGAGCGGCGGGCCCAGCTCTGTCCCTGCTGCCCGTGGCGGAGACCAGGGTGACGGTGACCGCGGGGGCCACAGGGAGCAGGGCGAAGCTGGCGGTGGCGGCTGGGCCGTCTGCCCCCGCTGCAGCCCCACCACCCTTCACCGGCCACCAGCGGGGACTGTGCGGGGCCTCACGGCGGTCACCGGGCTGCGCGGGCGCCGAGGCCGCAGAGCGCCTCCACCCACAGCGGGCCCCGCGTGTGTGTCGCCCGCAGCATTGACTGCGCCGGGGTCCTCAAGCTGCGGAACTCCGACATCGAGCTGCGCAAGGGCGAGACCGACATCGGCCGGAAGAACACCCGCGTGCGGCTCGTCTTCCGCGTGCACATCCCGCAGCCTGACGGCCGCACGCTGTCGCTGCAGGTCGCCTCGAACCCCATCGAGTGCTGTGAGTGGCCCCCCCGGGCCAGCCCCCCGCGCGAGCCCTCCCTTCCCAGGGCCACCCTTCCTGCCTGCTCGTCTGTGTGTGTCGCCTGCAGCTGTGCTTGCCTGTCACGCACGCCCCTGCGCAGTCACGGGCACAGCGCCCCCTCCTCCACACACAGCGGACGTGACTTCTGCCAGGGGCTCCCCCGTCCACGCCCCTGGCCCCTTGCCTGCGATGGTCCTGCTTTGCTGTCCCCTCTGTCTCCCCACTCTTGCTGGCCCCTCACGCTGTCTCGCAGATAACCTGCCACAGCCGGCGGGCTGCAGACCGCTCACCTTTCCGGGTGCAGCTCCTCTGTGACATGGGGAGTCTGACCCTCGCTCGGGGGGCCGTGTGAGAACCCCGGCGTGTGGCCGTCCCCACCATCTGCTTCTGGCAGAGACTGCCCGTCCTGCCTCTCAGGACGGCGTGGCCTCGCCCAGCATGGGGCGGGGCACGTGGCTGTGCTCTGTTGTTTGCGGCGATGCTGCGTCGTGCACCTGCTCACCAGAGGAGCCACCGAGAGGCGCGAGGGAGGGGAGCCGGCCCCGGTGGCTCACTCACCCCCCACTCTGGCCCCTCGCAGCCCAGCGGTCGGCGCAGGAGCTGCCCCTCGTGGAGAAGCAGAGCACCGCCAGCTGCCCTGTCGTCGGCGGGAAGAGGATGGTGCTGTCCGGCCACAACTTCCTGCAGGACTCCAAGGTCATTTTCGTGGAGAAGGCCTCAGGTACCGTCTGCACTGGCGCGGGGTCTGCCGCGTGGGGCGCTGGTGGAGGTCGGTCGCTGGGGGCTCCGCGCCTTGCCGTGGGTCGCTGTGTGGTGGGGTGGCACAGCCGGGGGGTGCATCCAGCGGCGAGCACCTGAGTCGTGAGGGCCGGCCCCTACCCGCTGCCCATCGGTGTCCAGGGGCTGCTGCGTGCACTCCGTCGGGCCTGACTGAGTGGGCACTGCTGGTGTAGACGAGCTCGCTCCTTCCTCAGAAGCACAGACTGCCCGAGGCCGGTGTCCAGGGGCGGGGTGGCCATAGGAGCCCATGGGACCCACACACAGTCCAGGAACCTTTCCAGCCCTGTCATGCTCTGGCCCCCCCAGCCGTGGTGGTGCTCTGTGGCCGGTGGCCTCGTGGGCCCCCGCCATTCTATGCGTGGGTGTAGACCTCAGCTGTGCCGGCAAGTGTAGACCTCATCCATGTCAGCGAGTGTAGACCTCTTTGCTGACGAGTGTAGACCTCACCTGTGCTGGCGAGTATAGACCTCTATGCCAGCGAGTGTAGACCTCATTGTGCCGCCGAGTGTAGACCTCATTCGTGCCAGTGAGCGTAGACCTCTGTGCTGGTGAGTGTAGACCTCATTCATGCTGGCAAGTATAGACCTCATTCGTGTCAGCGAGTGTAGACCTCTTTGCCAGCAAGTGTAGACCTCATTGCTGACGAGTGCCGACCTCTGTGCCGGCGAGTGTAGACCGCATCCGTGTTGGTGAGGTGGTCGGGTTGCTGGCCTGCCTGTTCTTAGTTTCCCAGCTGAAACTTGCGGAGCGCGGGGCGGGACTCGCTGGCGGCCGGGAGCCGCAGGGCGCTCCGCTTCCACAATGGGCCTTGATTCCGTGCGGTCTGCAGGAGGGGCAAGTGCTTCAGTCAGCATGGGCTGAAAAGCCTTTCCGTGGCCCGCGGCCCGCCTGTGTAATCACCCGCGGAATCGGGAGCGGGTCTGAGACTGCGGGGAGAGCCCTGCTCGGCGGGGCGGAGGGAGGGCTTGCGTGGCCGGAACGCCCCGCGCGAGGGTGTTCATTTGGAAGCAATTTGCCCTTTTGAGTTCCGAACGTGCACGCGGGCGCACCGGGGGAGGACTCAGACACGGGCTCTGCTTGCCCTGCGGCGAGACGGACCAGAGCCGGTCACTAAGGAAGGTCCCGCACCGTTCCTCCGCGTCCCCCCGGACTGGGCCGGGCGTCTCCCGGAGGCTCCCAGCCCGTCGTGGGCGCCACACGGAGACCAGCGCCCGCCCACGGTGCGGGGAGCTTGGTTAAGGAACACCCAGCTGCTGTCCTCACCCGGGGCCTCCCCGGCCCGCAGGCGGGCTGAGCGCCAGCCTGTCCCTCTGGGTCCCCGGGGGGCCGTCCTCACCCCGCCGCCTCCTGCAGCAGCTCCGCGTCTGGTGTGCAGGAGACGAGACACAGACAAGTAGGCGGTGACGAGACGTGACATAAACACGTCCTGCCCCGGTGACAGTGAAATGCAAACATGGCAGTCACACCTCAGACGCCGCTGGTAGTTCCTCGTCAGTGTTTAAACGGGCGTCCGGGTGTTCACACGTGTGCGTGCGCGTCGTGTTTCGGAGGGGCGTGCCAGCCGCACCCTTTCTGCCCTGACGCGAGTTCTTGGCAGAGGCGTCCGTGCCCCCTGCTGCGTCCTGGCGTGTGCCGCAGCAGACGCGGCCTTCCCCGCGGGTTACGGGAGGAGCCGTGGAGGCAGCTTAGGTAACCAGCGCGCTGGCCTCGGGCCTCCGGGGAGGCCACCGGGCTGCTCTCCAGCTCTGTGGCCAGTGCCACACGGTGGCGCCGGGCTGCTGGCTGTGGGACTTGCTGGCCAGCTGTTGGAGCCTCACGAGGGCCCCAGCTGCCGGTGGAGTGGCTGCTGCGAGCAGTGCCCCGGCTGCACCCTCTCCCTCTGGGCTTGGCTGCCGGCTCGGGCAGGAACCTCTCGGCCGAAGCAGGCCTGCGGCTCGTGGACGCTCAGCTTGTCCAGGGCTTCCGGGAGCGGTTCCTCCCGCCGTGTAGGGCTGGCCGTGGCCCGTGATGCTCTGAGGGAGGGTGCGCCCCTCACGGCCACAGCAGGGGTCCCCGACAGCGGACGGAGGTGGTGCTCAGCAAACGGGGACAAGGCCCCGCGACGGCCGCTCCTGTGGATGTCAGCAAGGAGGGGCCACCGGGGCCTCGAGAGACGTGTCACAAAGAGGGCAAACGGCACGTCACACAGCTGCTGTCCAGGGCAGTCCTGGGGTTTTTCTCCGTCTTGTGGGTTGTGCTGAAGGCCCAAGTGTCGGGGCAGCCTGTCCCTCGGGACTCAGACGGCACCCCCAGAAGGGCCCGGTGAGAACACCTGGAACCCAGGGACCACCGGCTCAGACCCCACAGGTGTCCGCGTCTGAGAAGTGGGTCGCGGACCCTCCCTCTCTCTGCACTGGAGGCTGCTGCACCCGTCTCCACGGCTGTGAATCAGGGACAGGTTTGCACTCCCAGTGCCCCGGAGGGTACGCTCGCATCCAACATCCGTGAAAATACCACGCAAGCACGCAGACACGCGCCACTCGTCTCTGGGACAGGCCCGGCCGGAAGAGGCGAGGGCGTCGCGGGTTCAGCTGCGGCAAACGTCACTGCGCTCTCGGCGCCCAAGCTGAGAACAGCTGCTTTTCACAAAGTCACCTGCTCTCTGGTGCGGCTGCTGGAAGCGGCGAGGGAAGCCCGTGCTGGCTTCTCCCGCCGTGTTAAAGGTGTCCCCGAAGAGCGGAACTCAGGCAACAGTCGCTCCGTGTGCTGCAGCTGAGTGTGGGCTGCACTCGGCCCGTGACCGTGTGTGCGGCCACTCTGGGCTGGCAAGTCAGCTGGGGACGGACGGTGGCCCTCCCTCCAAGCTCAGTCTCCTGGCCTCCCCCAGGCTCTTCTCGGTGTCCCGAGTGGGACCAGGCCTTCTTATGACCTGGACCACAAGTGGTGCAACCCACCACCTGGGGTGCAGTCAGGTCCCAGCCCACCAGATTTGGGGGGCACTGAGGTGTAAATGTGGAGGCACAGTCCATCGGGACCCCCAGTGACTGCCCAGCAAAAAAACAACAAGGCCAGACCCCAGCCCGAAACATGATACAACTGGATCCTAAAGCCAACCAGACCCCAGTCCCAGCCCAACCCAGAACACAACTCCTGACAGATGGCAGCGGGCCCCCGACTTGCCTGCGCCCCCACCCCGGTGGCCCTCCACGCGCCTGCTCCGTGTGTCTTAGGGTCTGCACTGGCTTGACCCTCACTGCGAGCACTTCCCCGGGCCCTGGCCCGGCAGGCTCCTTGCCCGCGCTGGTTCTCAGCCTCAGAAGGAGCCCCGGGCAGCCTGGGCCCGTCTGCCCACGTGGCGCTTACCTGTGTAACGGCGCTCACCCGTCTCAGACGGCGATGTGTCCCTGAGCCGCACGCTGCAGGCGGTCCTTGACTGAACGACGGGGCGGCCGTACGGTGGTGAAGACATGAGAAGCGTCGCATGCCCGGGGAAGGGCCGTGCCCAGTCCCCGGGTTCCTGGAAACAGAGGCCGGGCCCTGGCCCTCAGACGCGGCTTCCAGGCCCGGCTGGAGAGCAGTGTCCGGGCCGGACCGCGCACACGGTGCTGCCCCAGGCCCTGGACCTTCGGGTTGGCCACCCTGTCGGCCTCAGCCTGGTCTCAGCAGGCTCAGCAGAGCCCTTGAAATACAGGGACGGAAGTGACCTTGAGTCAGCGTGGGGCTCACCAGGCCCGGGATGCATTCCGTCCGTCTTAACGGTTCAGTGTGAGCCTGTTCGCAGCACAAGTGTCGAGCGTGGCGTCCTCACCGTGGAGCACGTGGCCGTGGGTGGCGGCAGGGCCACCATCAGGGATGCTGGGCCTGACGGGCCATCTCGGGAGCAGGGCGTGGGGTGTGTGTGTCAGGATGTGTGAGCGGGTGAGTGCCAGGGTGCGAGTGTCAGGGTGCACACGTGAGCATTATGTATGAGGAGCCCCACCTCTGCTGCCTTAGGGGCCGGTGACGCTGCAGTCGTGGCTGCACTGTGCGGGCAGTGACACCTGGCGGCCTGGGCGCCCCGTGCCCGACAGCCGGGTGGAGCACACGCGGGTCGGGTTGCCCTGGCTCTAATCAGCCAGCTGGCACGTGACCCGGTAACGACGCAGCAGCAGCCACTCAGGCCAGCGGCCTGCACCCCCTCTGCGTCGCGGCCACACGGGGCCCTGGGCTGTGCCCGCAGTGTCCGGATCGCAGAGTTTCTGGGAAATGCCCAGAACCGGGTGCTGCAGGCCGGGGGCGGCTCGGGCCTGGACGGCATACCTTGGCGGGGGGAGGGGGCCGCTCCGTGCAGACTTTCCTGGCACTGACGTGGGAAAGACGGGGAGGACGACATCCGTCCACGTGGGCCACTGTCGTCACTGTGCCTGCCCGTGTCAGCCCGTCCAGGCGCTGGCCTCTGCTGCCACCAGACCTGGGGTGGGCTCACGGAGGGCAGGGGCAAGCAGATGCGGTGCCGGCTGGCTACGTGGGCAGCGGGGACTGCTGGCCACGCAGAGAGCTGCGCCCTGTGACCGCCCAGGACGCATGGTTCTGCAGGTCTCACTGGTTCCCAGAGAGCCGAAGACGAGCAGGCGGCCGGGCCACTCTGCCCCGAGACACCTTATTTCACTGTTTGGTCTCAGTACTGAAAGATGGCGCCATGGCTCTGAGTGACGCTGCTTTCTGAGCGTTCTCGGTGGGGGCTGCTTGACCCCTCTGGTGGGCTGGGCCCGGGGAGCGCGTGTCCCCTCCAGGCTGTGGGCATGCAGGCTTGGCAAGGCTGCAGGGCGGGGGTATGGCTTCAGCCCGCCCAGGGCCTTCGCTCCCTGGGGGCTGCCCGGGGGTCCCTGGCTGACCTCTGGGCCAGCATTCGTGGGCCTGGGGGCTCCAAGAGCGAGACTAGAGCCTCGTACCCCTCCTCACGTCGGCGGCACCGAAACCTCCCTCTGGGCAGGACGGCCCGGGTGTCCCTCTGGTTTGCTGCAAACCACACAGCTCTTGGTCTGGTTTCTGCCCATCTCCGGCAGCTTGCAGAAGGTGGGTCTGGCCCCCCACCCGGTGAGGGCCAGTCTGTCCTGGCCCCGCTGTCGGGGTGCCTGGAAGGCCCCTGGCTTTGGTGGGAAGGGCGTAGGTGTGGGCGCGGCTGGGTGAGGTGGCACCAGGCTCCGCACAGCAGGGGGGCGCCCGGCCTCCGGCGCCCGCTGCCCTCGTGTTTCGGTGCGTGTGGCACCCCGCGTGCATCGTGCTCCCACGTGGGCCTCGAGGCGCGGCTTAGGCTCCGGGCGTGGGCTCACTCAGAGCTGGCAGCCGTCAGCACTGACCCCAGAATTTTCCTCACCCCAGAGAGACTCTGCCTGTCGCCAGCCACCCCATCCTCCCGTGTTCTGTCCCAGACGTGGCGGGAGAAGCAGACAGCACTCCCGCGTTCACCCCGCACGGCATCTCCGGGGCTCGTCCCTGCAGGGGCCTGTGTCACGGGCCTGTCCCCATGCAGTGGCAGCTCCCACTCCCGGCGGGGGGACCCTGGGCCGCGTCGGCTCGTTGCCCGCTTCATGTGGCGCTCTGATGAGCGAGCACCCAGCTGTCTGCACAGCACCCCTTCCCCGGGCGTGTGACCGGGAGGGATCGTGCTGGTCTCGCGAGAGTACTTGTCCCTCGTGGGAGTGGCTGGCTGGTCCTTGGCAGGCCGTTTCCTTTCCTGCAGTCTCTTCTGTGCCACGCAGGCTGATGTAAGTGGCTGAGGGGTCGCTGCCTGAGAGACGCCTGGTGGTGATGGGGACGGAGACGTGTGCCCTCAGTCGGCGCCATGCGGACTATCCGCAGGCCCCAGACCTTCCCTGACCCTCGACCCTGTGCAGGGCTCCTGGCTCCTGTCTGTGCACAGCTCGCTCGGCGCCCAATGGCAGTGTCACCCTCAGCCACCCGGCTTTGGTGCTCCCCGGGCAACCACGTGCAGGCCCAACACGGTGGGCGCTCAGAGGCACCTGAGCGAGCATGACTGAGGGGACACCCCAGAGGGGGTGGCGTGTGGCCTGTGCGTGGCTGGCAGCCCATGCCGGGGCCCCGGGTGTGGGCGCCATGCTCCTTCAGTGTGCTGTCGTGTCTGCGTGGCCGTTCCCAGACTCTGCAGAGCCCGTCTCTGTGGGAGCCAGTCCCATGGCCAGGAAGGGTCCAGGACAGGAGGACGTGTGAGGACCTGCTGGGCGGGCGGGTGGGGGGGCCCTCCTGGCGGGCGTGGCGGGGAAGCCTTTCCTGTGACTCATGCGGCAGGGAATCCCCTGATGACTGGAATATTTTTACTCCTGGGCTTGTGCGAAGCTTCCCACTGAGCGCCCAGCGGGTCCCGATAAGGCCGGGACACAAAGGCCCATTCAGGCCGTTTCCCTTCCCAGCCCAGGCTGAGGTTTGCAAACAGCAGCCGCCTCCCCGCCAGCCCGCGCCCTGCGTGGGGCGGGGGTGCCCGAGGCAGCGGGCCGGGCGCAGAACCGGGAACGCAGTCGTCAGCCATCTCCAGGTGCCTGGGTCCCCTCTTGACCACTCACCACGGGACGCAGACACTGGCCTTGAACGGCCCGGCTCGCTCAGGCCCCCGGGGAGAGGCAGGAGCGCCAAGTGCCCGCCCTGGGCTGTGGCTCTGCCGGGAGCCCGCGTCCCCCGCGGCTGCGGAGAGCGGAGCCTGGGCGGTGTCTGAGCGGGTCTGCTTGGCTCCCGTTAGGCCGGGCCTCGAGGGGTCTCCATTTTTGAAAGCTGGGGTGGGCGGCCAGGCCCAGTGGCTCGCTCCCTAGGTGCGCGCGTGGGACCGTGTGGCCTGCAGCCCCCAGGCCCGGCGGCCCATATAGGCCCTGGAGGCGGGGGCCAGGGGGGCACTGCACCCCGTGGTGCCTTTCTCCCCCGGCTGCTCCACTTCTGCACGGGGGGACTGCGCATGCCCACGGGGGCCGTCTGGTGTCGGGGCCTCCCGGGCCTCAGTTTCCCACCCCCTTTCCTACATGCTCTGAAGCCGGGGCCGGCACATTCTAGAGAATTCCCCAGCAAGATGGTGGTGACTGTCAGCCAGCGTCCATGCCTGGGCAGACGGAGCAGCCTTGGGGTTTGTCCCCAGTAGTTCAGATTGTAACACCTAAAGTTGGGGTTTTTTTGGGGGGTGGGACAAACATAGGTGTTGTCATAATTAGAAGCTGTGTTTAAAAGGCAGCAAGACCGTGGAACACCGAGTTATCTGATTTCCGGAATCGAGCGGGGGTGGGGCTTGCACAGCGAGGGCGCCGGCGTCCCCGCCCCCACCCCTGGCCCCGCGTCCCCGTCCCCTTGCACAGTCAGCGGCCCTTCAGGCTGCTCCTCCCGCCCGCGCCCTGAGCCCAGGGGACCCCGGACATGAACCGCCGTGTCGGTCCCGGTGCCTCTGAGTCTGTTTCCCGACGTTTTCTCCTGGGGGAGACGGGGGCGTGGATCCCGGGGGCGGCCGGTCCCTGTTTGGTCACCAAGCCTCCCTGGGCGGGCGTCCCGAGAGGCCGGGCTCCCCGTGACTCACACTTCCTCTCTGTCTCCACCCTCCGCCGCTGCCCGGCGGGCGCTGTCAGCCGGAAAGGAGACTTTGTCTAGTTCAAGTTTGGGATTTGTGACACGCACATTTCTTCTTTGAAAACGGAGCAAAACCGAGTCTGCCGCGTTCTACTCGCTCGTTTGGGGAAAGACAAAGAGGAAAGATGCCTCTGTGGGGGATTCACATCTGCCACAGAACCCCCCGAACCCAGGCCGGGCGGCGTGCCTGCCGGCTCGGGGCTCGCGGTTGGCAGACCCGCGCCAGGGCCGAGGGCGTCCTGAGCAACAGAAGCCCTTTCAGACGCCCTGCGGAGCGTTTCAATGTTCTTTAAACATGCAAACGGCCACTAGGGCAAGGTTAAAAATACTCGTGTTTGCATTTCTGTGTCCTGATGTGGCAGGAGCCTTCGTGTTTGCTGGGCAGTTCCCGTGGGCACATGTGGGACCCTGCCTCCCGCCCGCTCCCTGGAATAACTGTGCCCCCAGACGTGCAGGGCTCCGCGGGCGAGGGGACCAGGCCCAAGACACCCACCGTGCACACCGCGAGGCTCATGCCGGTGGTACGCTGCACGCCCTTCACTGGGGGCGTCTCTGTCCCCCCCGCGCCCCAGCTTCCTCTGAGACGGGCGTGCAGTCTGTTCCCTGACGGCGTGGGGCCGGTGACGCAGGGCAGAGAACAGTGCCCAAGCGCCTGCTGCCTGTGGCTCCCCGCCGCCACAGCTCTGCCAGGCCCTGCGTCTGCTCACCACTCACACGCGTGATTCTCCGCTCTTACAAGCTGACATCCGGGCGGGCCGGGCGGGCCCGGCCGGGGCCTTGACCCAAAACTACGGTCTCGGGCCTCTGCCGGGACCCCGCGTGTGACCTCGGGTGGCACACAGTCAGCCACGAGAGTAACAGGCTTCTCGCTGCCCTCTCTTCCAGATGGCCACCACATCTGGGAGATGGAGGCGAAGACCGACCGAGACCTGTGCAAGCCAGTAAGTATCGCCTGGACACGCAGCCGTGGCAGCGGGCCGGCCTGGGCTAGGGGCTCCCCGGGCCGGAGTGGGGGTCCCTCCAGAGCACGTGACTTGTTGTTTGCCCAAATGAAACAACTAATAATAGCAGAAAGAGTAACAAAGCACATAGAAGTGACAGAAAGTTCCTGAAGCTGGTGCTCTTAGAATGCAGACGAGGTGACGCGTAGGACAGCGACATCCACGGCAGCCAGCCACTGCCGAGCTGGAGGCCTCCCCCGGGGAAAGCCCCCAAACGGTGACGCCTCCCAGCCACACGGCTAGGACGTGGGTGCGCACTCGTGCTCATGGCACTGGGCCCTTCTGTCGCCCTCTGGCTGCCACTGTCACCAGGGTCCCCGCCCAGCCCGCTGCCGCCCAGGAAAACCACTCCGAGCCTCCGAGTGGGCGCCGTACCTGCCCGGGCGTGCGGGGTGGGCGGCTCCACCGGCGTCCTTGGCAGTGGCTTCTCCCTGCCTGTCCTCTTCCAAGAACACCCACAGCTCTTGTTCCGAGCGTGGCATAAGGTGGCGGCGCCCTCATCGTGCCCCAGGCGTGCTCTCCCGCTGCCAGCCCACTGTGGACGGGGGGGTGGGGGGGGGGCAGGGCGCCGGCAGTCGGGACGCCGCCCCGCAGTCTCGGGCTGGCGGGTGGGCTCCGTGCGTGTGCCCTACCCGCGCGTAGCCTTCCACGGTGTGCCGGTTCCAAGAAACCACCATCATTTCCTCAGCCGGTCACTAACGGAGGCTCTGTCGCCGGGAATTACCTGGCTGCCCCGGCTGGGGGTGCCTCTTGGGGGTCCCTCCCCAGCCCTTCAGCCATCCGCGTCCCGAGGGCTAGGTGCTTTCTCGCAGACGACAGATGCTGCGTGTCACCCCTCTGGCAGCCCGCACCGTCTGATCGGTGTGCTCAGGCCGCGGCATGCAGAGCGGCCGTCAGTCGAGAGGGGTTCACATCTGCCGTCCCGTGCTCTGCTCAGTCAGGGAAAGGCAGCCGCGACCTCGAGGCCGATGTAGACACGGCCTGGCCCGCAGGGGTCCCGAAGAGGGTCCCACCTCTCCAGCTCCGAGCGCGTCCCTCAGGGTGTGCGGGCGGTGCGGTGAGACAGGAACTGTAGTTCAGGTCAAGCACCTCACTTTTTTGGGGGGTCCTGTAGGCCAGAGCTTTAGTGGTGAGGCTGGGTGCAGCCATCTGGTCATTCTGCCCTGCGCCCAGCGGGCCCCAGGTCACCGGCTGCCAGCCGGGGCTGCCGCTCTGCTCTGTGGCTCTGCCAGGGGGGCCATCTCTGACTGTGACTTCATGTCCCTCCTTCAAGCCTTTCTCCATTTGCCAGAAGCCCTTCCAGGTGGTGTCAGGTGGAAAGGACCCTCCCTGGCCCCAGGGTGACCCAGCCTCTGGGAGCCTCCCCCGCACACTCACAAGGCTGCCTCTGAGTCCCTGGCGTCCTCCCCCCCCCCCCCGAGAAGCCCTGAGGACGTGCTGCGGGCCCAGGCGGTTGGCCTTCCCGACAGGGGACCCTGGCCCAATGGGCCCACAAGCCGCAGAGTCAGCCCAGGGCCTGCCACAGACAGCTGGCAGCAGGACAGAGCCACCTCCGCCTTCCAGGGCCGCTCCCCGCGTCCTGGTCCCCAGTCCCCCAGCTGCACCCGCACCCTTCCCTGCCCCTTGGCCCCCCCTCCCCACCCTGCGGCTGCGTCTGCACCGGTCACGTCACGTCAGAGCCATGCCCCGCAACGCCGGGGCCCTGCTCCACGCAGGCCGCATCCCGTCTGCTCTCCAGCCGTGGCTGTGACCGTCCACTTGTCCCCGAGCAGGAGGAGGTGGTGGCAGAAGTCACACCTCTTTTGGGATCCAAATTATTCCTGCCGAGTTTGCAAGTTTAGATTTTTTAAATTTAGTTTTCTTTTTGACTTCAAATAGTTGCTTATTTTAAAGGAAGCTTAACTGTTGTATGTTTGAAAAGAAACATAACAGAATGTGTGACTAATGATTTAATGATTTGTTGACACCTTTATCCTTCTTATCTCTTAAATGAGATTAACTTGTATACTTTTTCTAATTATTAAAAGAATGTCACATTCATTTATATAACAAAGTATGTAAATATAACAAAGTATAAAGACAAACAGCCGGTGGCATTCCACCGCTTAGATAGAAACCACATTTGATGTAATTCCTTCCCGTCCTTTTCTGTGTAGGTGTGGGTAGGTAAACGTTACATTGTGTATATATTTATAAACGAGATGGGATTGCGCTGCATATATAGTTTATATACTTCCCTGAACAATTTATCTTAAAGCAAGTCACATGACATATTACCATTTGTAACCTTTGTTCCTATCGCTGCATTTTCTTTCTCACTTTCCTTTGTTGCGTATCATGGGGACAGTGTTTTGTCACATGCTTTGAGTATTTAGAGTCGAAACATGTCAGCCTGTGCCCACATCAAAACACAACATTCCACTCCATTAGAATTTACAAAAAACTTCCCCACAAAGTCGGACAGGCTGGGAGGGCCACCCGCCCCGCCTGGCACGGCACAGATGCTCCCGCGCAGCCTGTCGCTTGCTCGAAATGAAGTTATTTAAGCGACAACCGTGTGGCCTGCAGCAAGCGTGGTCCCAGGGGCTGGCGCCCGCCATGTGCGCCCCACGCAGCAGGCTCTGCCCAGTTTCTCCTCCTGCAAAGAGGAGGGGGCGGCCGGCAGCTCTGCTCCGCCTTCTGCTCTGACACCCTCACGGTTTCATCACCGACACGGTTCAGTCCATGCTGCTGTTTACCGTGGTAACGAGCTACAGGACTTCGACAAAAGAGTGACGTGATGGATTTTCCTCGTACATTAACTGCTCGTTAACTGAAATCATGTGACCAAAAAAACTGAAGAAACTTTTAGGGTGTGAAATTCGTCCCCCGCGGGAATCGAGTGCAGCTTTGCCCTCCTAAGTGGTGCTGGCGCGCCGGAGGCTGTGTCGCGGGCTCGTTTGGGGCCACACAGGCGCGGCCCCTGTGGGCCGAGGGGGCACTAAGTCCGCGGACAGCGCGCAGCGGAGCGTCCCGACCCCCAGCTCAGTCCTTTCTCCCACAATGCCATGCTGCCTCGCGGCCACTTGCCTTCATGTCTGTACTTGAAAGACCAGCATGCTGTAAAAGTGTCGATTTTTATTTTAAAACCGGAGAATGTAACGGCAACACCGGAAACCACCCTGTTCTACCTCAGCCTTGCCCGCCAGCTGCCCGCCAGCTGCCTGCCAGCTCCCCGCCACATCCGGAGCTGCCGAGTGACCAGCTCCCCACGTTCTAAAATCAAGGGATTCTGGGAGTCTGTGACTTGGGCTTTGGGGCCATTGTTGTCACAGAACCTGTCCCCAGAGACCTGTCTCCAGGGAGCACCTGCCCTGGGTCTTCGTTGTCACTCACGTGCACAGGTGCTGCTGGCTCCGCCCACAAGTCAGTGAGTGGGGCCTTTTTCATCTTCAGAGGTCGCTGAGCCCCCGCTTCAGGGCGGACAGAAGCGTGGGAGTCTTCTGAGCCACACCCCCCCGCCCCCCGCTGAGTGGCCGCTCCACTCAGCATCTGCTCTCTTGGTGCTGTCGGCGGCATCTTAGGTGAAGCGCCCCGCCTGCGTCCCCTCACACAGCGTCCCAGACGGCCTCTCAGCCCTGGGTGGCAGGACGGGAGGGCCCTCCCCCTGCCAGCCCACGGGTCACGCGTGGGGTCTGCGGGCGGCTTCTGGGCAGCCTGCACCGCCGGGAGCCGTCGGGCCGCTCGGCCGCGCTGTGAGGGCGGCGTGCAAAGCGCTGTGCGTGAGCGTGTGCGTGTGCGAGGTGCTGACCGTGTCCCGCCTGTCTGCCCCTCTCTCTAGAATTCTCTGGTGGTCGAGATACCGCCGTTCCGCAACCAGAGGATAACCAGCCCCGTCCAGGTCAACTTCTACGTGTGCAACGGGAAGAGGAAGAGGAGCCAGTACCAGCACTTCACCTACCTTCCTGCCAACGGTAACGCTCTCTTTCTGGCCTTAAGCGCTGCAAACGAACCCGTGGGCTGCTTTTTCTAAACGACGCAGAAACTGAGCTGCTGTCGCTGCGGACAACGTGGTCGCGCGGGCCTTTTAGCTGCGTCCCTTCCTGTTCGCAAGACCACGTCGGGTCCTTAAGAACGAAAGCAAAGCTCCTGGCGCGTTTGCCTTCATCACCGTGGGGGGCGGGTCCGCACACTGGGGTGATGACGCACCCCTTGCCGCCGCCTGCAGGGGCGGAACAGCCCAGGGGCGGGGACCCGGGCGCCCTCCACAAAGCGGGTGCGTTCCGGGGCGGAAAGCAGACGGCGCGGCTCCCTCTGCAGGCGCCTCGGGCGGTAGACAGGGCCTCGCTTTGAGCCTAGGGGCCGGTCCCCGGCAGCGCCGGCTGTCCCGCCGCGCGGCTGCTGCGCGTGGCACCTGCCTTGGATAATCGCGTCTCCCGGGCAGCTTCCCTCACCCAGAGGTGCTCTTGTTCGCATCCTCCACCGACGCACTCGGAGCGGGGCTTCCCGTTGCTTAAAAATCACTTTACACTTCAACCGTTTAGGGTGTTTTCTTAAAATACCATTTCCCCCACACGCGGGCAGAAAGTGAAGGTGTGTGGCCCAGTGGGTGTCACCGCGCGGCGTGCCCTGTGGCCCCGCCACGCCCCTGGCAGCCGGCGTGTTTGGAGAGCGCGGCATGAGTCGTCCTCCTGGACCGGATCGGGTGTCACGTGAGCCGAGCTGCGCCAGCAGCTCTCACACTGCAGCCTTTGTTCTGAGCCCGGGGGCCGCGCCCTGTAGAGGCCAGTCACGCTCCCGACGCAGCTGCGGACGCAGCCGTGTTGTCATCCCAGTGAAGCGAGGGCTTTTCCGAGGGTGTCCGCTTTCCTTAGGGAGAAACGTCACGTACAGTAGACTAGAGGACAGACAGCCTGAAACACCTGCGCTGATGGGAGCCGCCAGGCGCACATCAGCCAGCCTTCGAAGACGCGAAAACTAAGGTTTTGCTGTAAAGTCACCGCACCACGAGCACGGACACGAAATGGAGCTTCCGGGGGCCCGAGGGTGGGAGGGGGCGCGGGGACACGCGGGGACACAGGCAGCGCGCTCGTGTTCCGTGGCTCACGTGGGCTTTTGTGACCTGTGCTGCACGCACGCCATGAATCCGATCCGTTCTAAAGTAAGGTACAGCAGAGCTCACGAAAGGGAATATTTAGTCTTTTTTTGAAAATGTAATCATTGTGTTCTAATTAAACGTCAAGCATGGCTGACCAAATATTGAACGTTTTAAAGAACACCCAGGCCTTACACAGGAAAGTTTCTCTCTACAGAGGTTTAGAAAATAGCTCGAACGTTCATGCTCTGGGCAGCGCCCACTCCAAGTTCACAGGGCACTCAGCGCTGTGTGTCAGAAGGGGAAGGGCCCGTGTGTGACGGGCACAGCGCTCTTACACGGGGGACTGAAGCCCCCCGGGCACACAACCGGATTGTGCATGTGCGCCATCCCGCGTCACCACCTGCAGCCGTGACTCCGGCTGCAGTTTCTCGCCCACGGGGAGAACGGCTGCCCTCTGCCCCAGCCACCACGTCGCCACGCCCCCTCTGCCCAGGGCCCCGTCACGCGCCCCGCGTCTGCCCCACGTCCACCCCACGTCCCCTGTCACACACCCCGCGTCCCCGTCACACGGCCCCGGTCCCCCGTCACACGCCCCGCATCTGTCGCACATCCACCCCACATCCCGTCACACGCCCCGGGTCCCCTGTCACATGCCCCGTGTCCTTGTCCCACGCTGTACCTCCACCCGGATCCTCCGCCAGCGTGTTGTAAGCGACACCCCGCGGCCCTCTCTCTCTCTCTCTCTCTCTCTCGCTGGCACCCCAGCCTCAGTGCTCGCGCAGAGCCCTCGACGCCAGGTCGAGCCACGCCCCTCGGGCCTGCACCCCCCCAGGCCCTTCTGGTGGCGTGCGGCCCACAGGCCCTCGTCTCCCCCCTTCCCTGTCCCCGGGACGTGCGGAGCGCCGCGGTGCGCGGCGGGGAGACGAGGGCCCGCCGGCTGCCGCTGAGCCGCGAGGCGGGGACCTCAGCCGGCACCGACCCCGCCGGGTCGCGGCCGCCCTTGCGGGTTGTCCACGTCAATAAACCACGAACGCCACACCCGGCGCCACCGCAGTTTCGGTTTGGTGTTTTCCTCGCCGTGCGTCGCGCCACCTGGGCTCCGGGCAGAGCGTCCTCGTCCTCGTCCTCGTCCGCGTCCGCGTCCTCGCGCAGGGTGCGCGCCTGGGGGCCGGGGGCGCGGACCCCTCCGCCACAGCCTCGCGGCTCGCCACGCCCCCAGGTGCAATGGGGCGGGGCGTACTGATGCGGAGGGCACCAGATCCGGCCCCGCCCCGCACACCTCTGGCCAGGGGGCTCCCGCCGTCCGGGGCTCCCGCCGTCCGGGGCTCGGCCGGCCCCTCACGGCCGCTCGTGGCCTGGCAGAACCCGCCTCCGCAGCTTCTCAAGCTCCTGACGCCAGCGGCTGAAGCGCGCAGGACGGTGGAACCAAACCCATGAAAACCCTTCCGGGAGACGCAGCTTCACGCACACACGTGAAGTCCAGCCTCGTTTAGGTCTTCCTAAGTAAGACGATAGCTGGCACCTCCCTTCACGGGGGGAGACACCCGTCTCAGTGTGACACTAGGACACTGGCCACACGCCAGGGGGCCCTCCCTGTCCCAGCGCAGGGCACGGGGGTTGGGGCCCTGGCAGTGAGCACTGCGAGGGCAGAAAGGGCCCACACCTTTGTCACTTTCCTGTCACCTTCCCCACTTCCCGTCTCAGCGCTAATGTTGCCTCCGATGATGAGACAGCAGATAAAGCCACCTCATGGCAGCTCCTCGGGGTGACGCCCTCCTAGGCCCTCCAACCCACCATCCCTTCCGTCTGAGGGTGGCCTGGTCGCTTCTCCAGGCGGCGTCCGAACAGGAACGAAGTCGTGGGGTGGAGTGCGGGGGCCTCTGGCGGGCCGCGGTCTCCGGCTGTGGTCCTCGCGGGGCCAGTCCTCGTGGGGCCAGGGCCACTGGGGCCCTCGTCCCGCGCCAGGGGCCAAGTGCTCAGTGGGGAGAGCTTCCTGTCCAGTGTGGGGCCGCGAACCAGCACCGCGGAGTGGAGATTCTCGGGGCCTCTGCCCTCCCGGCCCGGGGGGAGAGCACTGCCCCAGCGCCCGCAGACGCGGCTAGCGCCGTGCTTCGCGCCTGCCTTGTCACTGCGCCTGTCACCGCAGCCTTCTGAGAGCCAGCGGCCTGTCACTGGCCACATGTGGGCAGAGGCCGCGGCACCCATCCAGAGACACACGTGCCAGGAGCAGTGACGATTGAGACCTGTTCCCGAATCTTCGTTCAAACGGAAGGTGGAAGACGGCCTGGCCTGTGGGCCCCGCTGCCCGCGGCCCTCGGCTCGCGGCCCGGACGGCCGCCCCCGGCCCAGGACAAGCCGGCAGGGTGGGAGCTGGCGTGATAAAGAGCATCCCGGGTGACCGCAAAATTACATAAAATGAGAAAATCATGACAAAAATTGGGTCTCGGGGAGTTTTTGTCTTTTTGTCAGATGTTTTTAGCTGGGTTCCCAGAAATGCCTGTGATGGCACCTGGACCCCCTGCCCACCTGGCATCAGCAGCGGGCGGGGGACGGTCCCGGAGCTCCACCGGGGAAGCCCAGACCCAGCTTTGCCAGGACCCCCAGCCAGGGCCTGCTTGTCCTTCACGGCTGCACAGTCCCAAAGGCCGTGCGATGACCACTCAGCCTGGGGCACGCTCCCACAAAACAGCTCCGGCCCCTGGGAAGGGCCGCTGACCAGGGACAAAGCACCCCCGGGTGGCAGCCCCTGGCCGGCCTGCACTCTCTGTCCCAACCCTGGGGCAGGGGTGGGGAGTGGGGGCGGGTCATGGGTCAGACGGAGAAGGATTGCCATGAGAGAGGGGGGGCCTGCACCCTCCGGCCGCTGTGGGAGACGCCGTGGTGCCGTCGGTGATTCTCGGGGGGCTGACTGGAAATGCTGGCCCCGCTCCCGGGGGAGGGGAGTAGATCCCACGTTCTCGTTTGCGTGGCAGGTGCAGAAGCGAGCGGAGCGTGAGGGCTGCGTGGGGCGCGGTGGGGGCGCGGTGGGGAGAGGCAGGACCCGCGGGAGCAGAACCAGGTGCCGCCGCACGGTGGCCAGGGGCAGCAGGACGGCCGGGGGGGCAGGCCGAGGCCGGTCAGCCGGGAGGTGTCTGCAGCAGCGTCGTGTGGCCGCGCTGGCCCAGGGGTTCACATAGCCCAGAACATGGCCGCCGTCGCGAGGACCCAGCTCTGCGCAGCCGGCAGAGCCGAGCCGTGTGCTGGCTGGTCCTGCGGGCACTCGGTCCTGGCGCTCTCGGCCGGACGCTGGCCCCCGGGGCTGCCAGGTCGCGGGTGGAGCCTTGACAAGGCCTCCGGCCTGCGCGGCGGCCTCGTCCCCACGGCACGCTCCACACAGCACGCTCCGGGTCTGGCTTCTCACCCAGCGCTCTGGCTCCTCCTTCCCGAGTCCGCTGCGGTCGAGGTCAGCCCGAAGCGACAGCCTTCGTGGAGGCCGTCCGCGTCTCACTAGTGATGTCGGGGGGCCCCTCGGCTTCTGTGGGGAGGGCACGGCTGGCTGGGGCACCGAGACTTGGCGAACCTCTGCCCACAGCCCCGCACCCCGGGTCCCCACCTGAGCCCCAACTTGTGAATGTCCCTCGTTTCATAGACAAAGGGGCCTCCGGGAGCTTGAGCCGTTGGCCCTGGTGAGCCCCAGCCCGCGGTGTCGTCTGCGGGAGCTCCCTGCTCCAGACAGATGAAGCCGAGGGGTGACAGGAGGGGGTTAGGGCAAGGAGAAGATGCCATCCCAGTCGCTGGCTTCCTGCAGGGTCCCTGAGACCTCAGGATGGTCACCTGGCAGGCCGCTGTGCCCAGGAGCATAGCTGGTCCGTGGCCATTCTGGAACCTTCCTCCTGAGTCAGCTCGGCTGTGTCGTGACCAGGTGCCCAGCAGGCAATGGGCTCCAGGCCCCCTGGGAAGAGCGATGAGAACAGGCCAGGCGTGGGAGTGGCCGTCAGGGGTGACGAGGGCTAGAAGGCATCCCCTGTGGCTCAGGAGGCCTGGCTGTCTTGGACCGGCTTCCTCTGTTGTCCCAGCCCTTGTGGACTCGGCTTCCAGGACGCGTGCCTGGCCACCACGTCACTGACCCTCCATCAGGCGGCCAGAGCTAGAGGGGGCCCCCCGGGTGTCCGGAGGGCCCCTGTCACAGACGTGTGCCGGTGCGTTTATCTGAGGGGTGCCTGGACTGCACAGCGGGACTCCGAGAGCACCAGGGCTCACCCGGGCTCCCCGCGGGCGCTCCAGCCCCCGGGGTGCGGGCGGGGCATCAGAGGGGGGACAGGCGGAGGGATGGGGCACTGGATCGGAGCAGCGGGGGCGTGCGCAGTGCCTCATGGGAGGGCCGGGCGGGTGGGGCCACAGGGCGGGGACCAGCTGGTGGCCACACCCGAGGGCTCCTGCGCGGAATCTGGGCACGGAGCAGCCCGGCAGAGACGGGGGTGGCGGGAGGGGCGTCTGGCTTAGAAACTTGAGGGCCACCGAAAGCAAAGTGAGTCAGAGTGACGCCGGGGATGTCGGGGCGCGTGTGCAGGGACCAGCCGAGGCCATGCAGTGTGGGCGGGGCCCGGTCTCACAGCAGCTCTCGGGGGGCTCAGCCCCACACGCACAGCCACGGGGAGGCCCGCCGCCTGGTACCGTCGGGCAAAACGCCGTTGGTGCATCTCTCGGCTCCTGTGCTCTGATTTGGCCATCGTTTGCCGTCAGCCTAGCTGAGTGACCAGTCCCCACGTCCCTGACCCCGGAGAAGACTGGTGGACGCACACCTGTAGCCATGAGCCGGCGCCACGCCAGTGTGTGCTGGCTGCCCGGGGCCGGGGCCACCGAGGGTCTCTGTCCCGGTCCCCACCACAGGTCGGCGCCGGGACCCGCTGAGGTGGCTGCAGCCCCGCGGGAGCCCAGCCCGGGGCGGGCGGGGTGCGGATGAGCTGCGTGGGAGGCGGCGAAGCCCCCCAAAGGAAGCGGGGCTCAAACTGAGGCGCGGGCTCCCTCACCGCGCGCCCGGGCAGCGGACTGCACCCCTGGACCCGCCGCTGCCCTGCGCCCAGCGAGGGCGCCTCTGCCCCGGGGGCCGCGCCTCGGGTGGTTCCATCCGCGCTTTCCTGCCCCGCTGCTGAGAGAGCGCAGCGCCCGCCCTGAGGGGCCGGCGCCTGTTCGTGCGGAGGGTGAACAGCCTCTCGCAACAGACAGGAGACAATCTGACCTTTGTTTCCTGGTTTAGAACAAAAACCTGCTCTGTGAGGGCTGTCGACGGCCTGGCATCGCCAGTGAGGTCACGCCGAGCCGGGGCCCGCGCCGAGGGGCGTGGCCCGGGGGCCGCTCCCCGCCCGCACCAGCACCCGCGGCCTTCGGGCCGCTGCAGCGTGCGTCCTGTCACCGGGTCCCCTTGCCACCTGGCAACCGGCGTTACTGCAGATGGAGAAAGCTGAGTGTGCCGGGGCCGGGCCGCCGTCACACACAGCAGCCCCGTCAGGGCCCCCCGCACGCCCACGGCTCCCCGTCTGGAAGCCAGACGCCCGCGCTCCGGCCCGCAGGCAGGACGGGGACCTGGGGAGCACCCCGTTCCAGGTTGCAGACCCCGCCTCCTCACGTGTTCACGCGGGGACAGGGCCGACCTCGCTCCTCCTGCCGCGGCCACCCCTTCCCCCGTCACATCTGGAGCTCTTTAGCACCTCATTGCGCCTAACTACCTGCCAAGGCCCCGTCTGCAGACACGGCGACGCTGGGGCTGGGCCTCCACCCGTGGTTTGGGGTACACTCGTCCATAGCAGCGTCCCCCACGTGCGCAGGGTCCCAGCGCTGGGCCGTCTGGGACAAACGCAGGCCGTAAATGCACCACCGGCTGCCGGGGTGACCTCGGCCAGCCGTGGCATGGTCTCCGGTGACCACCCCCCCGCCCCGCCCAGTGTCGGGCCCAGGAGGAGACCGCTCCGGGCAAGGGGACGGGGCGGGGGGGGACGTCATTTCCTCTGAACCCGCACGAGACGCGCCGTCGGGACGCGGGCACTGTCACCGTGTGCTCACGCCCGTCAGCCTGGTGCTGGCTGCAGGGCAGCGTCGTGCTCGTGTTCCCAAGCTGTCCCACGTCCCCAGGTCGGAGAGCAGGGGCCCTGTCTGTCCCCGAGCCAGCGCGGTTTATCTGGGGCTCCCTGAACCTGGCCCGGAACCGTTAGGGGGCTCTGTCCTGGCCACTTCTCAGTGGCGCTCGGTCCCCGGGGTGGTGTGGAGCCCCAGAGCAGGCGGGCGGGGGTTCCCTCGGGTAAGAGCACACGAGTTTGTTCCCGAAGGGCGCTGTCACGATGGCCTCGCGTTGGGGCCTTCCACGCGGCCCCCGGCCCGGGCCAGTAAAAGCACGTCTGCGTCGTCTGCGAGGCGGTGTTTGAGGACAGTCTCAGCAGCGGGCTGCTCGTCTGCTCCCCACGGGGCGGCGTCCCTGGGCCCCGGTGTCGGGGAATGCGGGCTCGCCCTGAGGCAGGCTGCAGAGTGGGCGCCTGCGTGTCCCCGGCTTTGCCTGGCTGTGCTCCGGGACGGGCGTCCTACTCGCTGGCCCAGGCTCCTGGTCTCTCGCCCGAAGGTGGCACTCAGAGCCAGTGGTGACGAGGGCTCCGGGCACGATGGCTGCCCGGGTCCTCCGCGGCCGGAGCTTGCGGCTCTGGGGACGCCGATGGAACTGTCCCTTGCTCTGCTCGTTCAGCTTACCAGCCTCTCCCAGCCCCACTGTCCCCTCATCCCACCCCTCAGGGGCCCCCCTGTGCTCTGAGTAGGGACGCAGGGTTCCAGGCGCTGACCCCCAGAGGCAGGGCGAAAACACGGGGCCACGGTGATTCGAGGCTCCCCGCGTCCCTGCGCCCTGCAGACAGGACCACGGCCGGCGGGGCGTGGCGGCTGGCTGGGCCGCGCTGGGCGGCACGCGGGTGATGGCTGTGACTGAGGGGCCGCCCTCGCCGGTGGCCGCCCGCCAGCACACAGAAGGAGGTGACAACGTGATTCGGACGGTCTGGTGACAGTTCGTGCACTTGAAGCAGCGCCACGTCTGCTGTGCATTCCAGTTCCTCAGAGCAATGGCCACCGAGGTGTCTGCAGCCGCATGTGGGAGGCATGAGACCGGTGACAACACGAACCCGCAGGAAGTGAGGGCGGAGGCGGGGCCCGGCAGAGGCCCGCTCAGGACACGCACCCGACGACCTCCCCGCGCTCCCTGGGGACCCAAGGCGCCGGGGCCAGCTGGGCCTGAGGGGAGCTCCCCACCCCCACCCGCCTCGCGTCCGGCCTCTCTGTCCCCGCTGCTCTGGCCCTGCCGTCTGCAGGGTGGGCAGGGGACAGCCTGGGCGGGGCTCGGAGTCCGCCCTTGGCCCGCCCTCGGCGGCCAGCGTGGCCTGGCGGCTGGCGGTGGCTTCCACACGCTCCCCGTTTGGGGCCGGAAACCGCCGGGCGGGAAGGGAGGTGGCGCTTTTGCTGCCCGAGAAGGCCGTCTCCACGTCTGGAGGCTGGAGGCTTCTCTTCCCACAGACGGCAGCCTCTGTCCGCCGGCCTCCCACGGACTCCCACGCGCGGGCGCGGAGCGCCGGGGCCAGAGGCGCAGACGCTTATCGGAGAGGGCGTCGTCGGTAGCCGCGGAGACGCGCGTCTGCGTCCAAGTTAACACGTCCGCTTTGATTGCTACAGACCCGCGGGCCCTCGGGTCCAGGGCTTCTGCTGCCTGTGCAAATGGATTTTTATAGCACATTAGTGCTGGGGGAGCTTCCAAGGAAAATAGCGCGCAGTATTAGAACCAGCTGCGGCTCTCCGGAGCCGGTGACTCACGCCCTCGTTCTTAACTGGGTGGGGGCGGCCGGCAGGAGACACGGGCTCAGTCAGGACGCTGTTTGTTTTCGGAGGGGGTCCGGGCTGCTGCCCGCCGCGTCGCCCCCGTGTGCAGCCCGTGTTTATTTAACTTCCCTTCCCTCTCGCAGTGCCAGTCATCAAGACGGAGCCCACTGACGACTACGAGTCCGCCCTGACCTGCGGACCAGCGAGCCAGGGCCTGAGCCCGCTCCCGAAGCCGTGCTACGGCCAGCAGCTCGCCATGCCGCCCGACCCGGGGGCCTGCCTCGTGGCCGGCTTCCCGCCCTGTCCGCAGAGGAGCACCATGATGTCACCGCCGCCCAGCGCCAGCCCGAAGCTCCACGACCTCGCTCCCGCCCCCTACAGCAAGGGCCTGGCCAGCCCGGGCCACGACCCCCTCAGACTCCAGCGGCCGGCCGGCGGGGCCCTCGTGGGGCAGGAGGCGCCGAGGCCCATGGGCGTGCACCCCGGCTCCCCCCAGCAGCCACAGGTGAGTCCACAGCTGGGCAGCAGCTGTTCCCCGGGTCGCCAGCCAGCGCTCTGTGCCAGCAGCCCCTCCTCTCCACCGCTGCCCGGTGCCCAAGAGCCGACCTGTTTGCAGTCCTGCAGCCCAGCCCGCCCACCCGGGATGGGCCACCTGCAGCACCAGCTGCCGAAGGTTCTGGAAAAAGCGTCTGCAGCCACCCGGCCTCTGCCGTTGCCCGAGGTGCGTGAGGACAGTAATCATAGTCTGGCCCCCACTCCCGTATCGGTCAAGCGAGAGCCTCAAGACTTGGACCAGCTGTACCTGGATGACGGTAAGTGCCCGCGGCCAGGGGGGCGCTCGGCCTGGCACCGAGCGAGCGAGCCGAGCGTGCGCAGGAGGGGAGCGCGGCCGGCTGCCAGGCGCGGTGGAGCGGTGCGCCCGCGGTGTGTGCGCCAGGCGTCCCTGCTGCCGTGGGCGGCACGGCACGGTGGGCAGCGCCCGGCCCCGGTCGCGTAGCTCTGCTCTGTCGCCGCGGCCGCGCAGACCCCCAGGGAACAGTGTCCCGGTGACGCGGCTCATGACCTCGGCACGCGTGGGCCGGCGGGCCCGTCAGGATTGGTGCCGGGAGCCGGTTGCGGGCGTAGCGGCCAGTGACGGACGTCCTGCCCTGCGTGGCTCCGTCAGGGTGCGTGAGGGCTGCGGCCAGCTTGTCGGGAGCTTGAGGGCCTCCCGTCTGTGGCCTACATCGTTACACCAACTGGTGCTGGCCGGTGCTGGAGCCAGCTGCCCACCGCCCCCCCCCCCCTCCCCGCCGCTGGACTCAGAGGCCGAGAACCAGGGCCTCCCCGGTCACACCAGCCTGGTCTCCCCAGGAACACGGCCCTCGGCCTTCCTAGCCTCCGGGCCGAGGCCTCACAGCCCTTAGCCGTCTTTCCTGAAAGTCACAGTCAAGGTCGTGGGCCGTCCCCCGCAGTCTCACCTTCCTTCTGCGCCCAGGGGCATGGCGCCCCGAAGCTGGCGAGTCTCCCGAGCCCCCAGGCCCACAGCTGCCCTGAGCAGCATGAAAGGGATCGTTAGGGCCCGGGGGGCCAGGCTCACATGGCCAGTTCAGAGTCACGTCCCTCTAATCTGACCCCGAGCACACCTAGGGCCCTGACCACGTGTGACCACAGAGAGCCAGTGGGTCCCGCCCTCCGCCCAGTGTCTGGCCGAGGCTGGACACAGCCCTGCAGCCCGGTCCCCCGCCCGTCGGCTGTCAGTGGGGAGAGGGCAGTGGGGTCCACACGTCTAGCCATGCCTGAGCCTCCACCGTCCGGCGAGGGCCGACAGCCAGCAGCGCCCTGCCTGTTCCCAGCGGCCCTGGCGCCTCCCGTGGCCGGCCGTGGCCGTGTCGGGCTGGGCAGCGAGCCACCCTGCGGGCGCCCGGGCCCGGGCAGTGGCCTGCGTGCGCTGGACTCAGCGCCCCGCGGAGGCGCTGGCAGGCGGCTGTGGGGTGCCCAGCGCTGGCCGGTCTCCGGGCCCCCTGGACTCGGTGGTGAGGTCGAAGCTGGGGAAGGGGGTCCTGGCCAAGACCCTCAGTCCTGGGGGAGCATCCACCTGCCTGCTGAGCACACCGTCCCAGCTCACGGAGCAGGCTGCACGTGTCCCTGTCACTGTCAGGCCAGCGGGGACGGAAGGGCCAGGCTCCGCCTCCCCACCGCGAGGCAGCTCCCTCCCCTCCCCGCGGACTCCGAGGCCCCGCCTCAAACCGCCTCCAAGACCCCTGCGCCCTCTGTCCAGGGCCCGGCTCTCACCTGCGGGCGTCCGCTCTGACCCCACACACTCCCCTTCCCTCCCCGTGACTGCGGCTCCATGCCCTGGTGCTGATCCGATCGTGCCAAGCCTCCCGGGGGTTCCCCAGCCCCTGCCGGGCCGTAACTGCCCGCAGGCAGCTCCGTCCACGTGTCTCCAGGCGCGCCGTGGTCCTGCAGCCCAGCCGCCCCGCACAGTGGGTTCCTGCCGCCCCCGGTCTGGGGCCTCGTCCCCACCGAGTGGCCGCAGTCCCGGGCCGGTCGCACGCAAAGCCTTGCGGCTTCAGGCCGTGAGAGCGAAGCGATGCTCGTGTCTCAGGGTCAGGACTGGGATCACGGTCAAGGCCGCTGTGCCTGGGGCCGCCCTAGAAAGCAGTGAACATGCTGATAGGATTTACACGTCTCTCCCCCCACCACGTGACGCTGTGCGGCTGGTCCCCAGACCCGCAGCGGGGAGCGGGCACAGCCCCGAGCAGCTGGAGACAGCTCGCCAGCCCTGGGCCCTCGCGGCCGACTCCCTGATCTGCCCCCATGGGGATGTACCCTGCTCTTTGCAGAGCTGGCGGCAGATGGAGACGGCAGACCAAGCACCCCGCTCCTAGAATGGGCACCCCAGAGGGGACACGCCCCGAAGTTGGGGGCCTGTGGGGTACATGCGCCGTGTGTCTGGGCTGCAGCCCCACACAGCTCAGGTGTCCCTCCCTGCGGCTCTCAGACAAGGGACTAGAGCGGTCCCCATACGCAGGCCTGGTGACCTGCTCGGGGTGGCCCCGACCACGCAGGCTGTGGGGCTTCTGGCTGGCAGCAGAGCCAGACCTCGTCCCGACCCAGTCAGGAAAGCGGGTGGGACGTTTGCCACTCGGCGTGAGCCACTGACAGCCCCCTGGGCCCACAGGCGTTTGGAATGTAGGGCGGGCCTGGCTCCCCCGGAAGCCTTGGGGTGCTTGCGGCTGCGCAGTGAGGGGGGAGCTGGGCGGGCCATCTGCAGAGAGGTTGGGGCTCCCGGAGGGGCTCGAGGCTGGGTCTTTGCTCCAGACTGGGCCCTGGGGCCCCTCACCCCCCATCTCGTACGAGCAGCGCCTCCGTCCACCAGGTCAGCCAGGGCAGCTGAAGGCAGAGTCCAGGCCACGGTGTGGGCATGGGAACCGCAGCCCCCGGCTCCGCCCCGAACGTGGAGGGTGGGAGAGGGCGAGGGTGGGTGTGGGCTTAGCTCGCGTGCTCCCTAAAGCCAGGGTGACGAGCCAGCACCTGCAGTCTGACGCTTTGCTGTCCCCACCTGAATGCTCTAAGTGCTGAGGTGTTTGAAAATTAATTTGTCCAACGAGGTCAACGTCAGAACGCGTGGCAGCCCCTTCCCGCGGGGCGGCTGCTCGACGCAGCTGCGTCCCCTCCTGCGCCCGCCCTGCTTCACTTTGATTAGGGTGGGCACAGTCGCTGGGTTCGGTGTGTGTTTTTTGGGGGTTCACCGTGTCTCCTAAGGGAGGGGGGCACTGTGGAACCCCGGCCTCTGCCGTGTCACTGCTGAGACACGGTGGCTGTGGCGCGGCGAGGTGTCTGGCCTCCCTCTAAGGCGCCTGTCGCCCTGCACGTCCGGGTTCGAGTTTGCACCCCCGCTACCCCCTGGGAGGTGCACCAAACAGAAAAGGAACCAAATCGCGGACAGGTCCATGCCGCGCACTGCAGGAGGCCGCGTCAGGGAGCAGACGCTCACCCCCGCTGATGACGCAGGAGGTGTGGGGCTGGTGGGCTCATCAGAGGGGGGGCGCAGGCGCCGCGCACCCTGTCCGCGGCAGGGTCCACGCGCAGGCTGCCGACCCACTGCTCCTCCCCCGCGTCCCTCGTGCCGTGGTGAGGCCTCTCGGACCCTCACCGTCCCCCCGGTGGGAGGGGCCGGCACAGAGCGTGTCACAGTTCATAACGTGTCACTTAGAGGGAGGCGGTGACAGTGCAGTGCGGGGCAGTTCGCTGCCCAGGTGACAGATAACCTGGCCTCGGCCTTCAGCGCACAGACTGTTGGCTGAAGCGCCTGCCACAGCCAGCAGGGCCAGCAGGGCGGCGTGGGGTCTGCTCTCGGCGACGAGGCTGGCGATGCCGGCCTGTGTCGGCCCAGAAGAGACTCATTCCCGAGTGTACCGCGCTTAGCTTTGCGTTCTGGACGTGTGGCATGAAGGGGGCAATTCCCACAGGATGTGGGGGGCAGTCAGAGAGCTGGGGGCATCGGGGGACAGAAAGGTCGTCATTCGCGTTATTCAGGGATCGACTCCACTCTGACAGGGCCTCAGCGTAACCCTCCAGATTTCCGTTCGTCTCGGGGGGATTTAAGGCACGGGGAGCCCCACGGGGTTCGGGTCCTTCGTCCCCCAGCTGTTCCTGCGCGCAGGGTCTGTTTCGAAGGCCCTCGGCCCACAAATCAGTCTCCGTTATGATTTGTTCTTGGGTCCGCGGTGTTCATGAGACTCGGGCCACGTCTCCGACTTCTCGGGCCGGTGGAGCCACAGAGCACATGACTCGAAGGTCAGTGCTACCGATCACACGTTATTGTAAACGTAGATCTTTAAACTACGGCACGAAAGCTGTCACTGAGCCAATTTCTGTGCTGGAATTTCTGCGAAGTGCCGTTGTGGAGAGCCGGCCAGCAGCCCCGTCCTCCTCCGAGGGACAGCTGTCCCTGTGCGTGCGTGCACACGCATGCACACACATAATCGCGTGTGTCACCGGCACGCTCGCTTACACACTTTGCTGGGAGCGTGTCCTGGACGGCTCTGAAGCAGCTCTGTGTCCCGGCGTGCGGGGCCCGAGCTCCCACCCCCATGGCCGTGGCTGGCCTGCGCCACACCCGCCCTGCGGTCACCTCGCCCGCCCTGCGCCCCCCCCCACCGTCGGCCCTTCCAGGCCCCCCAGGAGCACGCGGGTGTCCCGAAGCCCAGCTGTCATTAAAGCAGCAAGCAGGTGGCCCGGCGGCCAGGACCGCGTCTACCCTGAGTCTGGGCCCCGTCCCCCCCTTCCCGCCCCTTTTCCTGAGCTTAAGCTGGGGAGACAACAAAAGGCTTTCCTCATGGAAAGTTTTACGAACCTGGCGCGCGCCCAGGTCTGAGGCCCTCCGGCCCACACTGATGGAAAGGGTCTGCACCACGGTGCGCGCCGAGGCGACCGGGGCCGCATGGGGTGGCCCCCCGAGGCGACCGTGGCCACGTGGGGTGGCCCCCCGTGGTGACCGTGGCCGCGTGGGGTGGCCCCCGAGGCGATCGGGGCCGCGTGGGGTGGCCCCCCGAGGGTAGGAAGCAGGGGCCGTGAGAGCTGGCGTGCAGGTGCGACTGTGCGTGCGCTCCACGGGCATGCAGGCGCCGTGCTGTCCCTGGCCGCAGGCAAGCCCTGGGCGGCTGCCCCCGGCCGTGCGGGCGTCCTGCCCGGCGCTGTCCTTGTCGCCGATCAGCGCACAGCGTCGGCTGCAGGTCGCGTGTGCTCTGTGTCTGATGTTCTTATGTTTCAAAGCGTTTTCTTACCTAAGAACGAGCTCTGTTTACAGACACCTTCATGTCTGTGCGCCAGCAGGTAGCATGCCACTGTGCTGTCACCGGAGCGTGAGGCCGGAAAGCATCGTGGCCCCACAAAGCCCGGTGCTGAAGGCCGTCGGGGCTTGGCGTCTCTTTGGGGACAGGGGCAACCTGGGCAGGGGAGGCCTCTGTCTACATCTGTCGGACGACTGTTTTCCTAAGCGCGGCCAGGGCCTGCAACTCCAGCCAGGCACTTGGCTGCGTGCCCAGGGAGCTCCGGGCGGAGGGCCAGCCGGGCACCGCCACTCCTGAGTGATCTGCCCGATGCAACAGCGGCTCCCGCGTGTGCTCCCCGAGGAGCGCCGAACAGCCGGCCCACAGACCCCGTCCAGCCCAGGCAGAGAGGGCGCGAACAACTGCGACTGCCTGGATCGTCTTCTCTCCCCAGAGCTGAGGAGGTTGTCCCGGTCCAACAGGACACGCCGTGGCCAGCAAACAGGAAGGCCCCGGGCAGGCGGAGCCGCTGGTGCGGGGGGCGTGGCCTCCGGGCTCCCAGGTGGCCTTTCCCGGTTCCTCTCGGCACCGTCGTTCTGGGGCAAGACTGCCCGCGTCGCCCCCACCCGACGAGAGGAAACTGAGGCCCAAGAGAAATGTCACTCGACTGCTCAGGATCCGAGCTAACGGTGGCAGAGCCAGGGCCGTCACCGTGACCTGCCAGCTCTGATTTCAACAGTCTCCACGAAGGCCAGGCTATGCTATTGAATGTTTTTCCCCACTAGAGATACGACGAGCAGAGTTTCCTGCTCAGAAGTCTAGCTTTCCGGTATCATTTGGCTTTGCAAGCCAAGAGCAACGTAGTGCATGTTTTTTCTCCACCAGAGGCTTCCTGGGTGTCAACTGAGGCACGCTGTGGTAGCTCAAGAAGGACGGCAAGACAGGTGGGACTTCCAGAATGATGGGGAAAAAACCTTGGCGAATCGGTCCCCCTAGAAGCAATAAAAATACTGACAAAACTATCAAATCAAGGACTTTAGAATCTGGAAATTAACTAAAGAGGCAGAACAAATGAAAACCATTTATTCACGGAAAGCTGGACACCGGCGGGCACGGCGGGGTCTGTGATGTTTCGAGCTGGGGTACTCCGGTCCCCCCCAGCTCCATGGAGCCTGGCGTGAACAGCCAGCGGCCTCACCGTAGGCTCCGTGAAACGCCCCCACCCTGGACAGTCGGTGTCGTGACCGGTCGTGAAGCCCCTGAATTGCGCTCCGCGCCCAGCACCGTGGGCTCAGGTGGTCAGCAGGGGCTAGACAGACGGGTGCACACAGGTGGTGCGCTTGGAAAACCCGGTAGACACACGTGTGTGCGCACGCACGCACTCGGGAAAGGCCGGTGGGAAGAGAGGGCCCCAGGCGTGCCCCTCCGGCCCACCTGGAGACACTGCGCGAGCCAGAGTGAAGGCCAGGGTTGGCCTGCGAGCTGCCGGCCACACACAGGTCTCTGTGACCAAAGACGGGCACTCAGAGTGACCTCCCAGCTGGTAGCTGAGTGACTGTTGAACCGTGCTCACCTGGGACCCCTGGAAAGCCAGGCTGAACCATGAAAATGAAAATTTTTTTTAAAAGGGGACAGAGAACTTAGTGGCCAACACTATGGAGAATACAGAATCTTCAGAATTAGTCCAGGAGAGTCACTAATCCAATAAGCAGCAACAGGGAGGAAAAAAGAGCCCGCGATAACAGCAAATCATGGTGGGGACGCTGCTTCTGCTATTATTTGCTTTCTGTCATGCCCAGTTTCAACCAAAAAATTATGAGATGTGCAGAGAAATAAAATATGCCCCATACATGGGGATAAAAACCAACCACAGGCAGCAGACAATATCCCAAGAGGGCTCAGGTGTTAGGCTTGGCAGCAGAGGCCCTCAATCAGCTTCTACGGACATGCTCAGAGAACTAGAGAGAACTGTGCTTAAAGAATGAAAGTATGACGGCTGTGTCTCATCACATAGAGAACTTCAATAATGCGATAGAAAGAAATTCTTTAAATAAGAGCCTGGTAGAAATTCTAGAGTTGAAAAGTAACAGTAACTGAAATGGAAAAAAAAATCTTTAGAGAGGGTGATCTAGAGATCGGAGCTGGCAGAGAAAAAGAATCAACAACTTGAAGGAAGATCAGTCGACGATCCAGGCTGAGTAACAGAAGGAAAAGGAAGGAAGGAGAAAGGAACACGGGGACACCGTAAAGCACACAAACACGCGTAATGGGGATCCGGGAAGAGAGGAGAGAGAAAGGGGCAGAAAGCATGTTTGAAGAAATAATGCCAGAGTCTTTCCAGTGAGGCGAAAAACATTACCCCAGAAAGGTCAACACATTCCCAGTAGGACAACGGCAAGGATTCACACCCAGACACGTCACAACCAAACTGTCCAAAGTCAAAGAAAATGAGACAACCCTAAAAGCCGGAAAATGCCTCGGGAAGATAGGCCACTTCTTCCTGAGCAGTCACAGAGGCCGGGGAGCAGAGGGACAGTTCTCCAGGAGTTAGCAAAACTGGCCTTCAAGAGAAAGGGGCATTTAAATGATACGCTAGAAAATACGTATTTAACACAAAAGAAGGTGTTCACGAAAGATCATACGAACACCGACCACAATAAACAAAAAAAAAAAACAAAACCACAAGTCACGTGGAAAACAAACAGTGACATGAGAGTGTAAACCGTGCCAGTCAAATCTCGTCCAATGTAAATGAACTGAACACAGCGATGGAAGGGCAGAGCCTGTGAGACTAGACTGCTCTAGCTACGTGCTGTCCACTAAAGACAGACTTGAGATTCACAAGCGCAAATCGGCTGAACGTAAAAGGATAGAAAGGACGCATCATTGCAAACACTGACCGGAAGAGATCTGGGGTAGCTCTACCGATGTCAGACAAAATAGATTCAGGACCAAGAAAATGTGGCTAGAGACAGGGGGACGTATTTTAATGAGTGAAACATAAATTGAGCAGGAAGATTTAACAGTTATATTTGCACCTAACAGCAGAGCCCCATAATACATGAAACAAAAACAGAACTGAAAGAGTAAATGGAAAGACAAAAAATAATAGCTATGGTCATCAGTACTCCACTCTCAGTAATGGAGAGAACAAGACACGAGACAGAAAGTCATCACGGACGTAAAACCGTTCCGCAAGCCTGTCCCCTGGCCGGCCCCAGAGCCGGGGGGGTGGGGGGCTCCCCGCAGAGCGCGTGTGGACGGAGCCTTCTCCGGGACGGGCTCGCTGCCCGCACACCCAGCAGCCTGGCTAATTCTCACCACAGTGGGCCTGCTCCACAGAGTCAACGCAATCTCTACCAAAATCCAGACTTTTCCCCCCAAACAACTGACAAAATGACCCTAAGATTTACGTGGAATTTCAAAGACCCAGAATAGCCAACACAAAAAACAAAGTTGGGATTTCAAGACTTAGCACAAAGCTGCAACAATCCAGACAGTGTGGTATCGATACGAGAAATATAGATCAATGGGACAGAATTGAGAGTCCAGAAGTAAATCCTTGTATTTACGGTTAATGGATTTTATCAAAAATGCCAAGCCATTTAATTGGGGCTAAGGAGGGCCTTTATAGCAAATGGGGCAGGAACCGTTGGATAGCCACATGCAGATAAATGAACTTAGACCCTGACCTCACCCCAGACCCCAAAAATTAACTCAGACTTGATCATGGAATTAAATGTAAGCGCTGAAACAATAAAACAGGAGATGACATATAAGAACACCCTGAAAACCTTGGATTGGGCAAACTTTTCTTTTTAGGTATGACGTCAGAAACACAGTCCCTGAAAATTTAAAAGTTGACGTTAGACCTCGGCAGAATTTAACATCGTCGTGCTTCAGACATCACCGTGAGGGAAACCAGAAACGAGCCGCGGCCCAGAGGGTGCACTTGTGAGACACGCGTCTGAGGCAGGGCCGTGCCCAGAGCACGCTCATCACGTTGCGTGCGGCAGGGACGGGGCCGGCGGCCCAGCTGGACTCCGGGTGGAAGGCGTGACGCTTCCCCTCGGGAGAAGTGGGGATGGCCGGTCAGCACGTGAAGACACGCGACGCCGTCGGCCACCGGGAACGCGGGGGGATGTCCTGTGCAGATGAGGCCGCGTTCCGGACTCGTCGCCGTGGTGATGACCCTGGGAAACAGCAGCAAACTCCGGAGAGGATGTGGAGCAGTGGGCACCCTCACGCGTTACTGCTGCGGCCACGTCGCGATTTCCTCAGCGCCGAGAAAGCTGCCGTTGGCCCCGTGGGGGCAGCTCCGGTGTCCGCCGCGGAGGAGTGCGCACACGCGCCCGCACGGCTGCGGCCGGGAGCACCCGGGCCACCAGAGGAAGCGACACTCATTCACCCAGGACACAGACGCGCCTGGAAAACGTGACACGCGCCGGGGACGGCAGAGGGCGGGGGTCGGGCCCGGCGTGTCGCCTGCTCGGTGCGCCCCCAGCGTGCCCCCTGCCCGCGGAGAAACGGGGCTGAGAAAGCTCGGCACCCGGGCCAGGTGCCCTCTCCCCGGGCGTGGGACGCGAGTGCCAGCCCTTGGGCCCTCAGCAGTGTCGGGAGAAAGCCCTGCTTCTGTTCTTGTGTGACACGGATGCCATGCCGACGACAGAGTCCTCTTGGGGAGTGAGGACGTTCCTCTCCGTGACTCGCCGCTTGGCTAAATCGAGGATGACCTTCTAAAGCATGGACGGTGTGGCCTTGCCCGGCGGTGGCTGCCCGTCCTCGGACCGTGGCAGTGGGGGCTCTCTGTCACCTTAGTGTAAGATGGGCACACGGAATTCACCTTCTTCAGCTTGAACTTCGAACCCGGGTTCTTCCTTCCTTCCAGATTGGGACGTGGACACTCACACACACTGAAGAACAAAGCGAGCCGGGCCCCTCCTAGAACATCCGCCCTTATCAGCCCAGGGACCCCAGCTAATCAAAGCCTGATACTCGGGACAATGGGCCAAGCCGGCCAGGCCCTGCCTGCCGAGGCCCGGCCCGGCTCCCGGAGCCGTGGACAGCCAGGATGCGGTCATTGCCGTGGGCTGGGCCGTTATCACGCCCGGGCCCATCCTCCGCCCCGCCTGGGGCGAAGGCCGGGCGGCTCTATCAGCCCCTCGCAGCTGCTGCTGTTTGCGATACGGCAGGAAGCGGCCCTGGCAGGCAGCAGAGCCCCAGCAGCCTCGAGAAACGTCTGTGATTTAGCCCAGGCCCTGGCTCCTGTCCAGCCCGCTGCGGGAGGGGGGGGGGAAGCTGCCGCCGAGACGCCGTCTGGCTTCGCGGCCGTCAGGGACCCGGGGCGGCTGGGCGGGCGGCCCTCCCGGGGACAGCCTCCCCGTGACACGGCCACTGCCTCCGTCCTGTCTGCCTACGGGGGTCGGCCTGCGTGTCCGCCCTGCGTGTCTGTCCTGCGTGTCCGAAGACGGCTTCCACAGGGCTGAGCGCGGCCGGCAGGCGCGGGGCTGGCAGACCAGGGCAGCCGGACGCTGGCGTCTGTGCAGCGTCGCCTCGGCTCGGCACGGCCCGCGTGCCCGGTGCTGCAGGGGGACACGCCACCCCGTCCCAGCGGGCTGGCCCCCTGCCACCCCCCACTGGCCCAGCGTCTGCCCTCGCCGGGCTTTAGAAAGGGGCCCCGATAGGACGCTCGCTCCGTCAGCCGCCGGCCGGCATCTGCGAGTGGTTAGTGCGAGAAATTACATTTCGGCCGTTTCCTGCCGGCGACGGCCCCAGACGAGGTTGGCCGGGAGGGACGTGTCGAGTCACGTGGCGGCCGCCGCGTCCCGGGCGGGGACGCCGCGTGTTTGCTGCTCTTGGCGCGGCGCCCGCTCGGCGGGGCCGGCCTCGGGGTCGCCGCGCACACACTCTCCTTTCTTCCCTGGTATTTCTTGCCAGCGACTGTAACTACCGTGTGCCCCTCGGCTGTGAGAACCTAAACTTTAAGACAAATTAAACCCTGTTGACGTTGTAATAAAAGTCAGAAGGGGCTGAGCCGCTCAGTAGACGCGACTCCCGCTCTCTCTGCGGAGTCGAGATGTTCCTGGGATTCCCAGGCGCCCGCACGGCACTCATCTCCTCTCGGCGGGCGGCGGGTGACAGGGCGAGGTGGTGGCTGGGGGCCGGCCGGGGGCGAGCCGTCCCTCGTCCCCTGACTGCTCGCTCCGGCCTCGGCCTGGGTGGGAGCGTCTGCGGCCACACTCACTGCGGCCGCGCGGACGGCCCGCGTGCTGGGGGCAGGGGCCACGTGTGGCCGCTCGAGGACGGAGCTCAGGGCGTGCTCCCAGCCTGCCCATCGCGAGCCGTGGGCACGGGTCTGTCCTTCTGTCTCGCGGAGGCCCCCCCGCCCCCGCCTTATCTGCGTCGGCACATGAAGGTGAGGCCCGATAGTCCCCCCACAATCTCTGTCATTCCGGGCAATGGAAACGGTGCTTTCCGTGGGATCGGACGCCAGCTTTCCCTCCCGCGTGCGGCTTCCTGCCGCGATAACGGGGACAGAGCTGCAGAGAAGCCCGCGCAGGGGCGGCAGGCGGGGGACAGCGGGTGGGGGGCGGGGGACGGCGGGTGGGGGGCGGCCCTGTGCACCCTCGGGGGCGCACCGGCTCCTGGAGCCCCGCGCTGACCAGGACTCTGGCCGGGCCTCCGACCAGAGTCGCCGGCCACCGCCTCCTCTGTGCACTTCCTGTTTCTCTCTGGTGTCAGGGCCCAGTTGACAACGGGCTTCCCGGCCTCCGGCTCGTAGCGGTCTGATGTCCACGGTGCGCCCCACGGGACCAGAGCTGTCCCGCGCTGTCCCCTTCGCTGAGTCTCCAGGTTGGGGGCCGGCACGGGGGGGGGGGGCCGAGGCCCCGGAGGAGCCCGCCGGCTGCGAGAGGGGACGGTGCCTGGCTCACAGACGGCGTCCGGCGCACCCGCCCGGTGGCAGGGAGGCCCCGGGGCCCTGCCCCCGCGTGGTCTCCCTCAGCCCCCTCGGCGTCACCGCTGCGCCCTGGCCGGGCCCCGGAAGGGAGCGCAGGTGACGGCTGCCCGCTCTCCCGCATCGTCGCGGGCCGCCCGCCCTGGCTGGGACGTGGTCTTGGGGACCACGGGGTCCAGCGCGCCTGCTGGTTTGGGCGATGAGCAGGGCCGTGTCCTCATTACTAAAGTCGATTAGCGCCTACGCGCGGCCTGCTGATTCGATTTAGAGCAGCGAACGCCCCAGTAATGTGCAATTACGGGCCCTAATGGCCCTCTCGCCGACGGCAACTCCCGGCCCCTGATATTCTGTGATGAATGGCTCATTACGTGCCGTGCTGGAATAGCTCCTGTGAAGATGAATAATTGGATAATCAATACAAAAATTCAATCTCGGGCGTTGTTTTCCACTCCGGGGTCAATATGTCCTCAAGACGCAGGACGCGCTCGCCGGCCGGGAACCGGCTCCCGGCTCTTCCCTCCTTCCCGCTGCTTCCCAGCCGGGAATTCCCGGGAGTGACTGACCGGCTCGGTCACTGCCCGCGGCTTTCTCACGCCACCTGTGATTCTCCTATTCAGACCTCACTGAATACAGAAACGGGCTCCCCCGTCAGTCGCTTTTGCTGATATTCATAGGTACAGGGGGTTTTACCCTCGAGGTGGGCTCAGTCTGGTGGCGGAAGGGGGTGGGCAGACGAGACCGTTAAGGGATTGTGTCACGGAGAGGGAGGGACTCACCAGGCGCCTCTGGGCATGACGGGGTCAGCAGGGGGCCCTTACTGCAGTGGCCGGGAGAGTCCGGGAGCAGGGCCTGGGCGTCCTGGGTGGCAGTGTCACAGCCAGGCCCCAGGAGAGGCGTCGAGGCACCTGGGCACGAGGTGTGGTGGGCCTCACGGTGGGCACGCCTGGGGGCCTCGAGGACAGACGTCCGTCTTGGAAACGCTCGCTCGGCAGCCCGTGGGGGTGCTGAGGGACCTGGGAGAGAGCTGGTGGCCGTGTGGGCCTTGGGGAGAAGTGGACGCACGTGACCGTGTTCAGGCCATGCGGGGAAAGGCAAGGTCCAGGACCTGGTGTGCGGGGTCGGAGGCTAAGGTGGCCTTGGGCAGAGGGGGCCTGTGTGGGGCAGGGGGCAGGAGGCCAAGCCTTGCTCGTGACTCGGCAGCTGAGCGTGGGGGCGGAGGGTGCATTCTCGCAGGGGTGCAGGCAGGGGTCAGGGGGCCTACCCGGGACTGGAGCTCCATGATGGCCCATCCAAGGGGCCGGACGGGACGGGTCGTCCCTGCGGCCGAGACGCCCTGGCGAGGCCCACACCTAGCTAGCCCAGCAGTGATTCCTTGGTAAGGTGAGGGCTCTGTCCACAGCCCTGTTCAGTGGCCAGAGGGGTGGTTTCACTCGGGACGGTGGCTCCAGTGGCCCCTCTGCTCCCGTAACGAGCCACGGCTTCTGCCCAAAGCCATCGGCCGGCAGGTGGCTCCCGGCGCCGGGCTGGCAGCCTGGCGCTGTCACCAGCTGACGCTGGCCGAGCGGCCGTGCTGGCCCTCTCCCGGTCCAGGCCTGGGCAGCAGCACCGGGCCCTGACCAGCTCCCCCGTGGCCGCTCCGTCCCCGCCTTCGGTCCCAGCGAGAGCCGCGCGTGTCCACAGCACGCGACTGGACGCGAGCCGAACCAGGCCCGCAGCGGTCACGCTCTGGCCCGTTTGCTCATTTCCTTTTAAAGGGAGCTTTTAAAACGTTTAGTTTTTCCGTTCTCTCCTGTTTGAATAGGAACTTTGTAATTTGGGGGAACGTATTTTCTAATGACACAAAGAAAGCCCTGGAAAAACGTTCGCTGGCGATTTCGTGATCCCAGTGGGTGACTGCGGAACGGGCTTGGCGTAGGTGGAGTGGTGGCAGGTGCTGTGGGAAGCACACGCCCTGCCACGCAGCAGCGGGCGGCGAGGGGGACCGGCCCACAGGCCCCCGCTCACGAGGCCACCGGTCCCCACGGTGCTGGAGTTTCCACAGGGGCGTTTGCGCGATGGGGAGAGTTCAGGCTAAATAAGGAAGCAGCGCCGAAGGTAGGAAAATTATTCCGTGTTAATGGCCGGCCGGCCCGTGGAGCGGCCGCGTTCGTCAGCCAAGCCCACATCCAGGCGGGAGGGTCATGTCTTATTAAAACCGTGACTTGTTGTCAGTCAGTCCCACCGCCGTCCCATTCTCTCCTTCCAGAAATAGCAGGCCCCGTGGCAGTGGCTGATTGTGATTAAAGAGATAAAAATAAGTGAAGGCTGAAATGGGTCCAGGACACCCGAGGTAACACGAGAGCTCACTTTTTAATGAAACTTGAGAAACCGTATTATTTTCCACTGCTTCACAAAGCTTTTTTTTTAAAAAAAAAAAAGAGAAAGTAAAAACGGGTTTTAGTGATGTTGCAACTCTGCATTTTCAGAAGTACAGTGGTTGCATGCTGTCCCAGCCACATCGCCCGTTTCTGCCCACAGCTCTCGGGGGCAGCCCCTGGAGCGCAGGAGGTGCTGAGGGCGGCCACCAGCGGGGGAGGCCGCCGTGGACGCAGCGGGCCATAGGTAGGGGACGGCCCAGCCGCGAAGGAGCAAGTACTTAGAGCAGACTTGCTAAGAGAAATGTAAACGCCCCCACGAGGGGCGCCAGCTCCCTTTGCCCGGGGCCCCCACCCAGGCCCCGATCACCCCCACCACAGAACGAAGCCACGTTCTCTGCCTCCTGCTCTCTCATCTCTGAACTGTGGCTTTGTCGCTGTCTTCACGGGCTCAGCTCGCATCCGCCGAAATGCCTCAGCCACGCGTCTGGATGTCCACATCCAGGGGAAGCATGAGCGCCGGGCATCCCGCAACCCACTGAGGCCGCAGAACGGTGGGCGACGCCCTCACTCCCTCTGGCGGGGGGGTCACGCCCGGCGGGGTGCGCCGTGGTCCGGGGGCTCCCTTCCCCACGCGTTGTGGGCGTGGTAAAGGGCCAGGACGGCGGACAATTCGGAGACTTCCTAGAAGCTGCTGCTTTAAGGACAGACTCGGCCTCAGATGTTTCTGGTCTGCTTGTGTCCACCTCAATTACGATGCTCTTCGGTTCCAATGCTAACTTTAGCCGAAGGTGTGTTTTCTGGGAAAGTTAGCAAATACTTTTTAAATTTATCTTCTAGTTATAGGAATGGGAAAGAATGTCTTTCCTGTTTTGTTTATCTCTTCGGAAAGCTGTTTTGACTTTCTCTTAAAAATAAAAAAATGGTTTTGATGGCTCGGCTCCCGTGAAGAAAGAGGAGGCGTTTGTCTGTCCCTCCCTGGAGAGTGGAGGAAGAAGTGACGACCGCGTCTGTGCTGCGTGGTATCCATGTGCGGGGGGCGGAGCTGGCTGTGACCTTCGCTGGCGTCCGGGGGGCGTGAGGCCATGGGGACCTGCCCTGAGAACCGTCCCCACAGGGCCACCGCTAAGAGCGTCTTGGTTTCCCGTCGCCTTGTTTAAAGGACAGTGATGGCTGTAAGGAGACCTTCTTGTCATGAAAAGCAACGTTTTAGCACCTTGTAAAACCGAGGATGAAAAATGACAGTGTCCCTCCCGGCCGGCTCGTTTGATAAGGAGCAGTGGACAAATACTGCTAATTTTTTAAAAGTTCCTAGTACAGTCGTTTTCCTTACTGGAAAGCTTATTCATAGTTATTTCATAGTTATTTCAATAGCTAGGAAATAACGATTCAACGTGCTTTAAAAAGTGTGTGTAATTACGCTAACATGTACCTAGGTCGACAAATGCGTTTCTTTAAAAATGAACAAAAGTAGTATTTGCCAAGTGTGGTCCTTTTCTGTCTTGACCTCTTTTTTAAAAAGTGAGGATGAAACAAGGTGGCTGGGTTAGCGCGCCGAAGCAGACTTCTTATTCTCTAAGGCCACAGCCGGTTCCTGAGGGGCCGGGATCGATGTCTGTGGGAACACCCATCTAGAAAGTTCTAGCACCCGCCTCTCCCGGCTGTTTCTTCTCCTGATCCTCACGGGCCTTGGAGGTGGAGCACGGGCGGGACCCCGCCTGCCGCCATCCGGCCGCCCCTCCCCTGACGGCGGTGCCCGGGGGCAGGGGCCGCGGGGCCGGCCTCCGGGAGGGGGCCGCAGGCCTCCAGAGCTGGCGGCAGTGCCGGTTCGCGTGATGGGCCCCGAGCAGGGAGGGCGCAGGTCTGAGAGAAGTCGGAAGGTCACGGGGTCCTCGGGAGCCGTTGGCCTCAAAGCGGGTGTGTCGCCGTCGAGAAAGCGTCACGCGGCCCAGAAGCCCCGGGACAGCAGGCGGCCAGGCCGTGTCCCAGGACAGAGGCCACTAGGTGCCCTCTGTCGTGTCTGTCACTGCGGGGTTGCGTTTCCTGCAGGGTCTGTTTCTGATCGTGCGCACCCCGTATTTCCTGGGCGAAGGGACATGCCAGGTGTCAGGACCCCGGGTCCCCTCCCTGCCATTCCTGCCTCCTGCAGAGTAGGGTGCCCTGGGGTGGGAAACGGGACCGTGGGTGACAGAGCCTTGGTGCCGACGAGACGAGTGACGCGGGCAGAACCGCGTCCAGACCGCAGTCAGCGGCCTCGGGGCCAAGTGCAGAGAGCGGGCGCAACAGGCCAGGGAGAGGCCTGCGCGGGGGGCGGCGGCCACCGGCCTGTGGGCTGGAGAGTGCGTGGGAACAGGTGGAGCGCGCGCGCGAGAGAAATCCACCCGACCCCGTCAGCCTCGACCGGCCCTTCCCGCGTGAGACGGTGCGCGCTGGGGGCCACGCCTCTGGGGGCCACGCCGCCGGGGTGTCCGCGTGGAGCCGCCAGGACATTCGTGTGGAGCCGCGTGGGGGTCCTGCCAGCGCGTGGGCACCGGCGGCAGCGCCATCTCCTCCGGGGTCTGCCGGGGGCGCTCGGCTCGCCCGGCCGTTTGTTTCCGAGGAGAGGAGAAGCTGACACGTCATGTGTCCTTCCGACGCGGCGGAGGACGGGGACCGGCAGACCCCGGGCGGCAACGCGGGTCGGGGCCCCTCCTCCCTCTCCAACGAAAGGTGATGGTTAAAGCACGTGAGGCCGGCACGGGGGACACGGCTGGGGAAGACGGTCTTCGTTCCAGCAGAGCGCCGCGCCGTGTGGCAGCGGAGGGCGGTGTGTGACGCTCTGTTTTTGGGGGAGAAACTGCCTCAGACCAGGAAGTAGTAGCTGTGCTCCTCAGCCTCCCGCATCCCGGGCACCCCACGCCGAGTGCTGAGCAGGCGAGGGTGCTGGGGCCCAGAGACAGAGGGCCGGGGGGCAGCCTGGGGAGGGGGCGCGCAGGCCGTGCCCGCCCCTCGCAGCGTCGGCCGGGGCCCCTAACCACGCATCTCGGTCCCTCGGGACCGTCCCAGGAAGTGACAGAAAGCACGTGAGTCGTCTGGAGCTGGCGGAGCCGTGGGGAGGGGCGTGGGCGGGGGGGCTCGGGGGGCTCCGGGCCGCGGGCCTTCCCACCGCGCCCTCCACACACGCAGCTCATGACCACGGCACCTGCCTCGTGGGCCGTGTCAGGACCCAGGGTAGTTCCTGTGCAGACACCGCGAGGCCCGCACGGGCGGCGGGTGACCGAGTGTTTGCTCGTCCCCTAAACGTGGGTTTCAGACCTTTAGTCGCTCTCAGAGACCAGGAGCTCAGAAGTGTGGGGGGACGCGGCCTCGGCGCTCAGCACGGAGAGGGGCGCGTGCGTTAGACAATTGTCACCGTCCAGCACCCCTGTCTGGTGGGCACCGTTCATGCAGGGACACCCCGCTGGGACCCGAGGCGTCCGCGTCCGCCCCTCTCAGCACAGTGACCCCAGGGAACCGAGTCACTCATTGAAGTGCATTTCCCTTCGCACGGGCGCTTCGCTCCCGCTGACGCGTGCGGCGGGCCGGGCGCGGGTGCGGGCGTGGGCGCGGGTGCGGGCGCGGGCGCGGGCCGGGTCGTGTCGAGAACACGGTTGCTGCCCCCATAATCTAAGGGAGTGAACGCTGTGCCTGCGGTTTGCCGACTTTAGTTTTTGTATCTTAAAAAATAATAGTTTCCCTTTTACTCCGTGCTCAGTATGCATACGAGGTGGATTGGGGTGTGTGTGACACACACACACACACACACACACACACACACACACACAGCCTGCGCACACATCCCAGGTTAGAACGAGAGTTCAAACTGCCACCGAAGTCTCAGAAAAAAACAAGAGTTTCCACTTAGGAGCATTTTAAAGAAAAATTAAGTCTAAGGGAAAAAACCCTTCTTATTAAATTGAGCTGTGGTGTGACAGCTCACCACATCCTGTCTCAGGGCCCTCCGACGTGGGCCGGGGCGAGCTCGGGTTCCTCTTTCGGGTCTCTGACGAGCCGTGAGGGTCACATGTCACCTGCAGTTGAGACTGCTCCTGTGAAGAAAAAAGCCTGGTGTCGGTGGAAAAGCTGAATAGGAGTGGAAAGTGCCAGCGGAGAAGACACTGTGGGAACGCGTGGGCGTCGTCGACGCGACCCTATCAGAGAGAGAGGCCCCCCCACCCGTGGCCCACGCCGCGCCGGCTGGCACCGGGCCGGCCCGGCCTCGGAATGTGACCTCATGGAAGCCGGCCCGGACGTGGTGGCCGGGGCCGCGGGCCGGGAGGGTCCCGTGTCCGTGCTCAGCCAGGCCCCCAGCGAAACGCCGGGCCTTCGGCAGCCCTGTCGTGACGTCCCCCTCCCCGCTCTGTGACCTGGGAGCCGTCACTGGCCTCCTCACTGGGTGGCCGTGCAGGCAGGGTCCGGGGCAGGGAGGGGACCTTCCTGGTGGTCCGTCCCCAGCTGTGTAGCCGGCCGTGGGGGGCGCCGTCCGCCCTGAAGTGTGTGGCCGTCCATCATGGCTTCTGGTCAGCGGCCACCTGGCCCAGTCCGTCCCACAGAGTGCTCGGGAAAGACCCTAGAGAGTTTCTGGGCGCGTGTGACGGATCTTGAGTGAGTCCCCAAGGTTTCTGACATCTGTGACCCCCCCACCCAGGCACCGCCGGACGTGGACAGCGGTGGGATCCGCTGACCGGCATTCCCGGCCAGCGCGTTGTCGCTCATCAGAAACCAGAGGGCCTTGAAGGTGGCCTGGGAACCGCGCGCGCCCGGTGGCCCTTCCGCGACCCTCCCGACAGCCCAGTGGGGTCCGAGAGGGGGGTCAGCGCCAGCTGCAAAGTAGCCACGTGGCGGGAGCTCAGGGCCCGGTGGGCCAGCGACTTCCCCACGCCCACGCGCCACAGGCAGCCCCTCCAGGCTCAGGTGCCCCCGCGGGCAGTAGGGGAAGCCCCCTTCTGAAGCTTCCCCTTTTATCTGGTCAAACAGATGCTATTTTCCTGTAACCTGTATAACCTTGAGGAACTGGTGAGTCTCTGCTGCTTTGCTTACCACCTTCCCCCCGTTCCCCATCGTGATTCATGCTCAGGGCTCCCCCAGGCGTGATCGTTTAAAACCCAGGCCTCCCTCCCGTCCCCTTCACTGTCCCCCCCAGGCCCCACTCCCGTCCCCATCACTGTCCCCCCCAGGCCTCCGTCCC